>VDFB02169716.1:0-23786 GCA_007258455.2 Sequoia sempervirens | reverse complement strand
GAATGGGAATCTCTTCTTCAAAAATCTCTCCTTCAATGAATCGATCAGGAGCTTCTTGGAAAACAGGATCGGCTAGATGGGAGGATTACCTCTCCTTCTTCTTGTATAAACTCGGTACGCTAGGATGTTTAACTCCACGCGAGAGGTGGCAAGATTGGTCTCCCTGCTGCAAGATCTGCTTTCTCTTCTTCTTTATCCAAAGTTGTGGCCGCATTTCTCCACTGAGTGGTAGATGTAAGATTTCCAAAGATAAAAGTGCGCAAGATACTGATAATATCTGACTATTCTGCTTCGATGAAAACTAAATTCGGCTATATAACAGGCGGAATTAGTGTTGGTTGTTGTACTGGAGCAATAGGAAGCCAAATAGTCATAACCGTGCAAAGCCTAAGCCTTGAGAAGTTTTCTTGCCTCGTGCCCCACGGTGGGCACCAGAAAACTATTGGCGTAACAACTAACACCTCTGGAGTGCAAGTTGGTAAGGACAACTATGCACACTACGCAATGAGTGCTCTTCAAATTAGGAGGGGAAGCTCCCTCTTACAGCTAAGACAAAAAAGACAGGATATAGTTTAATTTATTTCCCTTTTTAAGCATTTTTGTCAGCACAACGAGGGAGCTTCCCCTCCTAATTTGAAGAGCACTCATTGCGTAGTGTGCATAGCTGTCCGTACCAACTTGCACTCCAGAGGTGTTAATTGTTACGCCAACAAGCTCTTTTCTCATGACATGTGCAAATATAATCGGACGACATTGTAGCCAGGTAAAAATATATTAAGGGCATAATTTAAGTTTAAAAATGTAATAAACTTTTCCCCTTTTTATATTATTGTTAAATGTTCAAACTTAAAGTTGGATAATGAGATTGATTTTTTTCTTTTTCTCATCTCAGACAAAATGATGGGAAATGTTTGGTGCTAAGGTACCAAATCTTCAAAGAATTGCAATTCGCATATTGAGCCAACCATGCAATGCTTCGGGTTGTGAGCGTAACTAGAGTATTTTTGAGCACACACTCCAAGAAGCGCAATAGACTATTCATGGAGAGGTTGAATGATCTAGTCTATGTTCATTACAACCTTTGTCTTCGCCACAAACAGATTTTGAGCACTGACTCCACCCCCATCACGCTAGAGGAGGTCAATCCACAATCTAATTGGATCATTGAGGCTAAGGATCCTATCTTTAGTGATGAGGACCTCGATTGGGTTGACCAAGCAGATAGAGAGGCTAAGGCTATAGCCATGGCAAAGGAGGAGGATAGAGCACGAGCAGACATAGTTGATGTTGTTGTGGGTGGCACGGAGATAGAGGCAGAGATTATGGTTGCAACATCATCCAAGTCCTATCTTAGACACCTTCGTAGGAAGCATGCAAGCTCCTCTAAAACATAGACTTCTACTTTTACTTTTGATATTTCTTTGGAACTTTTGATGCTATGGATTTCGTATTCCATGAGTCTTGTATACATTTGACAATACTTGTAATTTTATATATCTAAGTGTCCTTTAGCTACAATTTGCATTTATACTTATGTGATCAATGTATACTTGTGTATGTGATAAATTTAGCTTCTATTTGATGATGTTATTGTGTCTTTAATGTTTATTTAATAAAGGGTGCATGAAACAAGTTTTAAATCCTTAAAAATATCTGAATTTCTTGGATTTTTCAATATACCAAGTATTTGCCAAGTTTTTGCGCCGAGTCCGAGTCCGAGTCCAAAATCAACTTGCCAAGTCCGAGACGAATCCGAGTCTCATAACTATGGTTAAAACATTTCCTGCCACTTTCCTAGGGAGCGCCAACAATATGGAGTTCAGATCTGCCTTGTTTTTCACTGTTGGATCACTTTTCCAGTCCACAATTGAGTGTGCCAGCCTTGGAGGAGGATCTAACATTCATTTGAGCAAGTTTCACCAGCATTTATTGCAGGCATTTTCTGAGCTGTTACCAGCGTTTAGAGGGTTTTTGGATGCTGTGCTACCTCTAGTTCATTGTTTTCAGCTGCCAATTCACCTACCTAGGTCATTTGTCTTCCCATTGTTATTGTTACGGCACTCCTACAGTCAGATCCAGCTGCTAAACTTGTCATATATTCACCATATAGGGTTCCTACAGCATGTGGCAGCTGTACATTCATCACTTCCAATCAAAATCAATTGTTGTAAGTCTGAAATTGTGCATACCCATCAATGTAAGTTGCTCCAGCATGTTGCAAATCAACTAAAGGCATTTTTCAAGGTGATAAATTGATGCTTAATTCAGATCCAAGCATGTTCAATATCCTAGGGTTCCATATTTATGTGATTATTAGCTCAATTCATTTATTTTCAGTTATATCAGCATTGACATTTGGTGTATATGAGCATTGACTACTCAGATATGAGTGTAATTGCATGTCAAAAGGGCGTTACATTGGCTCCCCATTTCATATCAGAGTCTCAGACATAAATCAGCACTTTTCTTTGGGTAATTTGTCATCTATAAATTGAATTTTGCTATTTAGGTAAAGTTAAAGTTGTATTCCAGCCATAGAGAGTTTGACAAGAAGTTTCCAGTTAATTGTTTCTTTTTTTGTTTGCTGTTTCCAATTTATTTTGGTTGCCAAAAATCAGAGAAATACAAAAAAACAAAAAATTGACAAAAATCCCAAAAGGGGACATTACATTCATATTCGGCAACAATAAAACTTGGATTAAGTTCAGCAAAGATAAAATTTGCTGAGAAAAAATCATGATTAAATTCAACTAATATAAAATTGCAAATTTTACTTTTTTTTAATAAAATGATATTATATTATATTAATTTAAATATATTGTACGAAATTTTAAAATATAAATAAACTTAAATTTTAATTTAAATACGTTATATTTTATATATTAAATATAATAATAATTAAAAATCTCAACTAAATATTTAAAAGTATTAAATGTTAATTATTAAAAAAAACCATCTAGACATTTTAAAATTAAATGTATTAGATTTTATTAAAAACAAAAATTAAAATTATCATGCTTGTGTACCATTAGATTATCGCTATTAAATTGTATTGAATGACTGGTTTATCATCATTACAATTACATTGCCATTACCAAAGAGCAAAATTATCAGAAACGATGTGAGAAAGAAAGGGACTACGTTATTTCTCTCTATCAAGCTTCCACATCATTGCTGAAGTTGATACTCAACAAAATAGTCCTAAACTAACTTTGCAACAATGAGTGACTACAGTCTATCGTCACCACTACCACATCGAAAAGAGCAGCTAACAAACCAAAGTTCCTCTTTGCAGAGTCACAAGTCAAAACTAACATTCAGAAGCTCACGTTGTGTTCTTACTTGTCCTAAGCTTAATATATAGAAAAAAAAACGAAAAACTATATTGAAGACATTTTAAATATATATTTTTTAAGAAAAAAACCTAAACCTTTTTTCTGTATGAATTTTAAGACAAATTCTAGGGAGTTTTTTAGGTTTTATTGAAGTTTGCTATTTTGAAATTTATGGATTAAATTCAGCGAAGCTTGTGACATAGAATTGTCAACCATAGGGCATTGGTGTCCAAGGACCACTACTTTATCATTTATGCAAGGGCTAGGGGCTAGACTTCAAGATCTGAATCAGAAACAATTGCAGAAGTTAAATTGTAAATATAAGAATAAATTTTATTTTTTTTCAAATTATTTATTTATACACAGTCACACAACACTCTTCATGCCAGCTCACATTTGAAGGTTGAAACTAAATTAAATTTTTGGCAATAATTTGTATATGTATTATTTGAACATATCAGATCTATCAATTGCACTTGAATTTTCACATCTGCTTATTAAAGTAAAGGTCGGCAGGAATTTTTTTTATTTCTAAACTTTGGTTGGATTCAACTAAGTGCAAGATAACCTAATCTGTTTAACATTTTATGCGTATAAGTTTATAACCTTAGCTCCGGTTTATTAAAGAAAAGCTCAGCATGAAATTTTTTTTCAATTCTAAACCTTGCTTGGATTCAACTAAGTGGAAGAGAATCTAATATGTTTGACATTTTATCCGTATAAGCTTAACTCCTGAGGAATACAGATGTCGAACACCAAAATGATGATGAGATTTCTAGATCTGTTTTTCTCTAATGCAATACTATAATTCATTATTATCAGTGTCTGAGTTTGTACTTTTAGTCCTATATAAGCAATGATGAAAATGTCTATGGCTCCTGTAGGTAGTAAATATATAAAAGTTTAAAAGACCTTTTATGAAAATTAAATTAATAAAGAATTTTGATGGTTAACAGATTAACACAAACATGACACACGAGAACAGCCATTAAAACAACAAATTTAGGTTTTGTTCTTGGGTGAGAAACTTGTGTACAAGCAGGTACATTACACAGCAAGCAATGATCCCTAACCTCCAACAATAAATTGACCATCTATCAGAGTTTAAGGCCCATACACCCTCCAGCATCAACACTTGTATAGCAAGAATGCAATATTGTGATTTCTCACTTCAATTAATCAGCCTAGAAGAACTACAGTTCCACTACATAATGGCTTACAGTTTAAGATGACATATCTCCCTTCCGAAGATTAAAAAATATATTAAAAAATTATCCTTACCAAAAAGGAAACGATAAGATGAAATAATAAAAATAGAACATATATTATTAGAAATCAATAAGCCATTAATATCAGTTGTTCAGTTTTTTGTAAATAACAAATATCAATTCCTAAGGAAACTAAATAAAGTTATTTCTAACTCTCATTTGTTTCCCCTGTATTTCCATCTGGTATTTTAAACATTTTGTTTCTTACCAAAAACACAAAATCATAAAAAATTGAGCTTTTATGAACATTTGTGCATATCTCTTGATGCATTGATACTTGTATTCCAAATTTATTTTGCTCACCAACTGCAGTGAGTAGATTCAAATAAAAGACTTGTGAGTTGTCACATCATTTAAGATAAGTAATTAGAAAGACGAGATTACAGATAAAGTTGGCATCAAGAAGAGTAATACCAAAACGCATTTTCCATAAAAGTTCAAAATATTAAAGCATATTCATACCTATGAGGTGATGCAATTTCATTTGAGGCATCTGAAACAGCAAGGCCAACATATCGCTCACCAACATCCATTCCTAACAACCGGCCTGTCTGTGGCCTGTCTTTCTTGAAAATAATTTGAAACAATTCCAGATGCTTAACATATTTCATTCTTTCTTTTCACTCTTTCATCCACTAAGATTCCAAACAAGAAAGACTTATGTTAGATAATTTTTCCTCTACCACACAAAATCTATAGTAGAAAAACCAATCTTGAGAAACAAAATCTGAAAATAATATGACAATTAGTCAAGCCTTCTCAGTAATGAAGACATGAGAAAATAAACTCATAAAAACTGGATCAGAACTAACCGTTTTTATGTGGCATGAATAATATTACTTTGTTACTTTGCCAAAAATGATTTTTTAAATTGCTTGGAACTATTTATTGGTCTAACTTATGATCAAGTTTGCTAATCTGTAACAGAAATGATTACATCTTGCCTATTGCAATCACTAAACTGGAAAGGCCTGAACATTGTGTCACATTTTTCAATATACTATATATGTTTTCACTCAAGCTTGTAGACACATTTGGCTAATCATTTAGGATCATCAAATCTATGTTTGTTCATACTTTCTTATGAATGTACACAAAGCCTAGATTTATTCATGAGCATAACCACCACCCTTGGTATCAAGGTAAGCAAGCCCCTTTTCACCATACTCATGTTGTCTTTTAGTTAACATACACAGGCTTTGCTTCTTTGCATTAGATGAAGATACTTTTGATTAGATCTAGCTAGAACTAATTGTCTATTTGTAATATCCCCTTATAATTTTTTCCCAATTTTCACAAGCAATTTCACCTGTTAACGTTAGATAATCAAAGTAAACCAACTGAAAATAACCCTTCACTTTCTAATCACCCAGATCCCAGTGAAGGCAAGGTGAGAGCATACGATGGAAAGGGGATCATTAGCTTGTAAACTGAAAAAGCTAAAGAGTACAATATGAAGACGGCTCAACCGATCAAAATGATATGCAAATGCAACTCAACCACTTATTCAGCGGGAGTGTAATAGATGGCTCGGCTGATCAGCATGATATGCAATGCAACTCAACCACTTATTCAGTGGGAGTGTAATACAAAGTGCAGAAAGTAAATGTCTAGAAAGCTAGCCAACCCCTTCCACTTTTCAGCGAGCAGTACAAGAAAGTAATAGACGATGAGGCCTATCTCTTCCACTAAGAGTGGGAATTACAAAATGTAAATTGCAGAGATGTAAAGAGTTGATCAGTACTATTGATTCAGCGTTACAATATGAAGTATAATCTGCAAATACAATGACATTTAGATATTCTATGATCACCAAAGTATTAGAGCATAATCTCCTAACAAGTACATGATATCCAACATATGTAATTTGGCCAAACAGATTGAAATATCAGGTCTGATATAGAATTGCAGCAAACTGAAAAACCAAACCAGCAAGTACAGATTTCACCTTTATGCTCGTAACTTGCTCCCAACACCTCAGATTGATGTGAAACCAAGTGCAATGGATACCAGAGAGAGGGGCGACCAAGTTCAATCCATCAAACATCACCAAACAATCTAGAATGTTTTAGCACGCTTCCCAATGCACAATATGAAGGTAGTATAGCCTCCCAGGAAGGGCGACCAGCAAGATAAAATCCAAAACTCCTCAATAAAATCTGTAAACTTGCTAGAAGGGACACCTAGGGTAGAGGAGAAGATATAGCAAGTACCCAGAACCACAAAAAATTCATGCAAGGAGCAATGAGTGAAAATGTGCTTCAGCCAAACTCGAACCAGCAACACCAAAATGTGAAATATTAATCAAACAGCCAACTTGAAGCTCAATCTACAACCTCTAGATGAAGAAGCAGACTCAAACCAGCTAGGTACTATCTCTCAAGTACAAAACTGATATAAGCTAGGAGGTATGCATTCCTCGAAGCAAGGGTTCTGAAATAATTTCAGCAACATTTCGTTATGATAAGCAATGGATAATCAAGAGTGAGAGCAAGGCCTCATATTTATAACTTTCTCCACCCAGGAATTCAAACTTCTTTTTCCCTCCAAATAGGGTGCCCAAATGAGAAATGAAACATTTCACTTAATTTGCATTTTGATTTCATCTTGACCCTCCTTGACTTAGGCATCCAAAAGCACATAAGGAATAATACTTTATAAAATGCAAATATTCACAAGTTGGGCATTCAAAACATCTTAAGTGAAATAACTTTACAATATTCAAATTCTTCCCAAGCTAGGCATCCAATAGATTTAAGTGAAATACTTTATAAAACTCAATTATTTTCACCAAATATAAAATCACTTAAGTCACCAAACCTGCCAAAACAAGCTCCAGGATTGTTGGAGACCAAATTGCCAAAACTACCTTGCTAGGAATAGACATTGCACTGAGCCACTGAGCTGCTACTAAGAATAGCATTGCCAAAAATAGAACTTACTATAAATAGCATACTGCTAAAAATAGTGACTCCAAACTCATTTTGAGCACAAACCAGGTAGCCGTCGCAACTTACCAAAAATAGTAAGTCCAGAAAAGGTTGTCAAATGCAAATGCATGTTATACCACTGCAAAGCTCTCTGAAAACCCAGAAGGAATCTAGAAACTAATCCTACATGCAAACTACTAATTGAAATGCCTGTCACTTTCATTAAATGCATATCACATCTCTCCGAAGCTTTTTGAAAACCCAAAAAGATCCAAAAAACACACTGCCAAACTCCTGCATGCAAACGCCTGAATCCACAAATGAAGCCTCCTAGAAAATAGGAAACCCTAATTTTGCCTCTGACTAACCTACAAGCATCCGGGAATAGGCTAATAGTCACTGGACAGTGTAATGCTAAAAATGGGGACATTACACTATTCGATTTTTCATTAACTTTAAAGATTTACAAATGGTAAAATTATCACCATAAATAGGACAAAAAATTACCATGACTAACCATAGGAATGCCAAATATTAGCTCAATTTAATTACCTTGAGATATGCTAAATAAAAATTATGCATAAATGTAGAACCATAGTCAACCAACCATGCAAGGTGAACGAATTGCTTAATTGACTCTAAAGAATTCACACAACTATATAACCTTACCATTGTTCTGCCAGTAATGTTAAGCAAAACTGTTTCATAGAGTAGAAGAGAAAAGACCAATGGAATATTATATAGTCAAATGGACCAATAACAGATCTTTAACAAATGAAAAGATAATGTGATCTGTCAATTCCCCAATAGAGTTAAAGTTTGCATTATCTATTGAGAGCTTTAATAAACTCTTCTAATAAGTATAGGCAGTCACTTTCAATAGTTTACTTTCAAGACATAACTGACAATACCATTCAAGTCCTTGAAGTAGTCAATGGCAATGTGGTTTACTGGTGGGTTTGATGGAATTTCGTGCCACCCAACAGGTTTGTTAGGGCCCTTAGCAAGCCCACACCTTACTAAGAGAAACAAAATCAAGAAGTACAATTTCTAACCAAACACCAGACAAGATATCAGAACCAAACAAAAGTTACTAGGGAAAGACAAGTGACATCATCAACATTCAAGACATCATAAATCCTTTTTATGACATCATATAGGATAAATATTGCATAGACACAGCATAAATACTAATAAAATTTATCATTTCTGAGTTTTTTAATATTTTGTCTCCTTCACAAGGTTGTCTTGAAAGTAAGCATACAACTAATGTAAATCAATAAGTATAGAAATACAAGTCCCCATCCCATTTCATGCACGTATTCAAAGGTATAAACTAGGAGGAAACTGAAACAGGGGACCAGCAGAAGAGTGGAAGACTTTAAGCATTTATGTGCTGACATCAGCACTTTCAATTGACATCAGTGATTGGAAAAGTGCCATCAGCAAAGAGGAACTTGTTTGACTTCCACTTGATCACATTTGACTGCTACTCTTTGCTGATTGTTGTTCCACACTAGAGCCTTGATGGAGCCTTGTTTCACACTAGACTAGAAATTCTGGAGCCTTGATGGATTCAAATGTTACATGCTGCTGCCCAAACAATTCCTACACTTCACAGAGAAGTCATCAATCCAAAATTGTTGACAATCTTCAGCCAATTGCAAGACAAGGTACACAAACTATACCAAGGAGATCAAACAATGCATGATAACATCATCATTTTACCTCACTATAATTATGACATCAAACTATAAGTTCTGAATTTGACTATGTTAGCAGTGCCCTTATCTTGAGAGGAGGGTTATTGAAAACATTTTAGATCATTAATTCAAAAAATCAGAGGATCTATGCGCCCTCTGCAATTTCAAATTTCCCTATGTACTCTTCTGGTCCGCCATGGTGCAGCTTGGTGGGGGGGCCCAGTGAATTTCTGTCATGTCCCCCAAATTGTAACGCTAAGCTATAAAGCATATGAAAACAACTAAATAAATAAAATATATATTAGCAATTTAATGTTATTACAATTATAATTATAATTATAGATATAATATTGACAATTTTAATATCATTGTAATAATCATTATAATATATAAATACAAAATATATATAAAAAAAAGAAAGAGAAACTAATATAAAAATAATAATAATAAATACATGTTAACCAGAAACATTTATTATAAAATACATTGACATAAGCAAGGTGGGCTCATTAGGAACATTGCTGCTTGGACAGGCAGCGATTCCTATTACAGCAATGAGAGAATAAATATAATTAAATACCAATAAGGGAAGGTGTCCAAAATGCAGCGACAGTATTAAACAAGTAAAACTCAGCCACAACTATCCCAAAGACCATCTACTAATAATTAAAAAGCAACAGTTAAGTGAGAAGGTAGCGATTAGCATATACAAAGAGGTGTGCTCCCTTGAAGTGGTGTGATTGCCACCAAAAGACATGTCCCTTATCTAATTGGGGATATTTAAGGGGGGGAGGCTTTCAAGCAAAGGGATCGAACAAGGATAGGAAAAGAAGAGAATACAATCAGCCTGCGGTTGGTATGCATTAGTTTTTGGTTACAATTTATAATTAACATGATCATGATATCAGATCTTAATTAGTATACTTGTGGGTTTAAGTTATAGTTAGTAGAATATATCTTATGGTTCAGATTACATTAAATAACATAATTATTTTCATAGTTTCAGATTCATGAATTAATTTACATTGTGGCTTGTGATGAGCCCTGCTGGCTCTCAACTCAAACCCCCAATTTTTCTTAAGTCTTTTAGTGTTATTTAGTTTTTTAGAGAAAGTTTGATAGACAGAAGAGAAGGGGCGCACAGCATAAATGCATATAAAATGTAAATCTGAGTTATTTCATGCGAATTGACAATACAAGAAGTTAATAAATAAGCTCAACAATGGATTTAGAACTCATAAACATACCCGGAAGTGTCCAGATTATTTATTTAAGAAAGTAGTCCAGTTTGCCAGCCAAGATGGTGAAAAACTGACCAAATCTGGTGTAGAAAGCTACAGAATGCAAAATCCAGCCTGAAAACGGTGGCAGATGAAGAGTACAAGCCAAACGCCTAAAATGATGAAGAGAAACCCTCAGAAAAGAAGGCGTTTCTCCAAGAAATGCCCAAACGCCCTTGCACAAGAGCCACGCACTTCACTGCAAACAACCTGAATTCTCACTTAGAAGGTACGGCCAAGAAGTATGATGTCTGCCAGATGAAATGAAGGTGCCATCTCCCAAAACCCTCTGAAACTGATAAAGAAATCCAATAGGAAACACAGCTCAAGCCCAGTAGAACCTCTGTATGAAGCTCTCACAAACTGCACAAATTCAGCTGATCTCTCACAGCCTCAAAAGTGCTCAACACTGAAGAGTTATCGTTCTTCAATGGAAAAATTGTTCAAACCCTGATCACAGGAGAATGCACAGGAAGAATAACCAAGGCAAAGTCGAAATATCAAAAGGTGAGTTTCTCATTGCCAAAAATTGCTTTATATCCAAAATGGCACGCATTTCCAAGAAGATACGCCCTTTTGCAATCATTTAAATCTTTTAATATATTATTAAGTCCTTTTCAATAGTCATGACTTAATAATTGAGCGCACTTTAATATTTTAAGTGATTAAAATATTAAATCACCTTTTAAGAATATTTTAAGTGATATAAAAATGTATAAAGTCGATTTGACTTTAATAAAAGGCATTAAGTTAAATAATTAACTCAAATCAGTTAAAAAATTCATAACTCGCTCAAAACTCCAAATATTCCTGTGCCGTCAGAAGCTGTAGACTCCTGAAATGCCAACGCCTGCTGTGATCCAAACACTGGGCTCTGAAAACAAGAACGATCAAACTCTCCAGAAAGTACCACTGACCCTCTAACCAATCCAGCTAGCCCACAAGGGTCCAATAAAAGGGCTAACACACTATTCCCGAGAACTGTCTAGAGAAGGGGACATCACATGGCTAAATCTTCTATATAGGATTATAGTAGGTGGATTAGGTAAGATGAATGGATCTGGAGTAACAACCCTTTGGGGATCTTCTCTATCAAATCTGCCTATACTATGATGGGGCAACCTATACTCCCCCCTCAGAACTTTGATCAGAACAAAATATGGAATGCCAAACTCCTTCCAAAGATTAACTGTTTCTGGTGGGTTGCTGCCCATGGTAGCATCCTCACCATTGATGTCCTCAATAGAAGAGGGTTCCAGTTTGTTAACAGGTGCTCCCTCTGTTTTGAAGATGCTGAGAATATTGATCATTTGTTCTTCCACTGTTCTTTTGCTAGGGAACTCTAGACACATGTCTTAAGAATTTTGCTGATTGATTGGGTGTTTCCCCACTCCCTTAGGGATTTTATCTAACAATGGAACAACTACCCTTTTAGTCACCCAATTATTGTGGAACTGTGGAAGCAAATACCTCCTTTTGTGTCATGGAGCCTGTGGAGAGAAAGAAATAATAGAATATTTATAGATCAGAGGAGAAGTAGCATGGAGATTTTCTTGAGCACAAAACAGCAAATAAAGGACAATTTAAACTCAAGAATTTTTGGCTTCTCTAAAATGATGCCATCTTATGGGGACCTCAAGATCAAACAGAATTGGGGGATTAAAAAAGATCTAACTAGAATCAATTGGGCTAAGATTTTGAGCAGAAGGATAACAAAATGGAACCCTCCGAAAGATGGGTGGATAAAGCTTAATTTTGACGGTTGCTCCAAAGGAAACCCTGGATTGGCTGCTGCTGGAGGAATTATAAGAGATCACAGGGGCTTTCTTATTGAAGGCTAAGCTAAGTTTTTGGGTATTTGCACCAGCAATGTGGTTGAGGCAACTGCAGTTTGGTGGGGTCTGAAGAGAGTTAAGGAGAGGGGCTTTAACCATAGTTCCAAAACTCAGACTCAATGCGGACTCGGCAAGGGTGAGTCGACTCGAGACTCGGGATTCAACACCTGGATCGGCGCAAACTTGGCAAAGTGAAAAATCCAAGAAATTTAGAGATTTCTAAGGATTTAAAACTTGTTTCATGCACCCTTATTAAATAAACATTAAAGACACAATAACATCATCAAATAGAAGCTAATTTGATCACATACACAAGTATACATCCATCACATAAGTATAAACACAAATTGTAGCTGAACTGCTGAAGGAAATAGCACACTTAGATATATAAATATAGTCAAATGTATACAAAACTCATGGAATATGAAATCCATGACTTCAAATGTTCCAAACAAATATGAAATATCAAAACAATAACTAGAAGTCTATGGTTCAGAGGAGCCCGCATCCTTCTACAAATGCATCTAAGGTGGGTCCTGGATGATGTAGCAGCCATAATCTTTGCCTGTGACTCCATATCACCCTCACCAACATCAGTTGTGCCTGTGTCTTCTTGTAACATACTAGCTTTCTACAATTGAAGAACGGTGACTACTTCCAGATTCAGCTGAAGAGTAACTAACTGATTTAACTAACGAGAGTATTGTCACATATAACAAACTGAAAAGATAAATAATCTGAGTATTAACTACTTAACATTCAATAACTAACTTCTAGTTTTCAAATGCAGCTGAAACGAAACAATCAACAGATTATATAACTGACAGCTACAGTTGGTTATGAACTAACTATCCATTTTTTAAGAAATGAATATAGCATATATTGATAGCAGCAGAAATAAACAATATAGGATAATAATAATTTGAAATTAAGAGAGAGTGAGTTAAGATATACTACAGTCTAAAGGCTTCCTGCTGGTATGCTTGAACAAGACTCGGTCTTCGAGGGAAAGAGAAATATCATCAAGGGATTTTCTGCCCAACCAAAGACCTACTAGTCTCCCATGTTTCTTCGACTAAAGAAACCTGACCCTTCAGGAGGTGCAATCTAAAAAGGATTTCCCAATTACCATCTTGCCATCTGAGTCTGGTATCAAGAATCTATACTACCCTGGTCGATCTTTCACTATAGGTTCTCCTAACTAGAATGATCGTCCTGACCAGGGGTATATCTGATTCTTGATGGCTGATTGTTGCTTATTCTAAGCATCATAACCTTGGCCAAGGATTTAATGATTATTAGCACATTTCTCGTGCCATCAGCTCTCTCACCCTTACTCGGCATTAATAGACTTGACTCTTCAGTTTATATTTTCAGTGACTCAACTCACATTTCGTTCCTCTTCAATCAGGAGTAATATGTTCATTTCTTAATCACTAAAGGAAGGAATGTTAGACTTTGTCGATGCTGAAAGAACACTTTAGTTATAAATATATTTCAATTAATTGACACGGACAAAAGAAAGAGATTAATAAATAGTTTCCGATTCGAGAGCTAAGAAACAAAGTATCGATTTTACTTCAAATAAAATAGTGATGGAGGAAGACTCTGAAAACTCGGTTGCATGATCAAGTGACCACGACTAGATCAAAAGGTAAGGAGGAAACATTTCAAAAAGACGAAGCACTTGGGATTTTGCACAAGATTCGATATCTATTATCAACAAACAAAACGTGATTCCGATGAATGCACTAACTATACACATCGATTACAGAAACGAGATAATGGATTATTCATCATTTATGATTTAACAAATTGAAAGTCACTAAAAATACGTGCCTGAATATGCAGACTGAAACTCAATAGCTCTCCTAGCGTTTCCTCCCAGCAAACCAAATGACGGCAAAAGAAGTTTCGTAATTTCTCACTGTCTAGGAGAGTGTATTGTAGAGGATTTATTCAAGAGAACAAAATGTTTTTCCCCACCCCTGAAAATAGAGAGACAAACAAAAGACAATGGCGCTCCCCCATGGTAATGCTTTAACAAAAATTAAAAACAATAGAATGTAGACACTCGCCCCTAAGAGAGAGAAAAGTAATGAAGAATGCCATCATATATCTCTAAGCGAGCCAAGAACCCAAAGAAAAACGTCTGGATGTGTCTTCATCGGCGTTTCTTCAAGACAAGGAGGACAAGGTGGCGAGGAGTTACCGCCAACCCAACACAAAACAGAAGAAAGTCACCCCCCCCCCCCACCGACATTTACATTCCACAATCGCGACCTTAAGGTTTATATTATTATCGGCTATATTATTTAATTCAATTCTTACTCCAAGGTGCGCTTTAAGAGTTAAACACGTGACCTCAAAAAGAGAACGATGATACTCATTAAGTTGACTTGTTTTGCTTTTACACCAAGGTTGAAGTCAATTACTTGTTTTAAAATTATTTAATTACGTACGATAATATCACAAGGTTACGACTACCACGTTAGCAACCTCACACCAAACTCGTGACTTGATGGTAATTTGGTTCTTTTACCGACCGTGGCCTCTCCTTGATGATATTTCCCTTTCCTTTGAGTTGTTCTCAATCCTACATCCACTTGGTTAAGATATAATGTTAGACCGTTCTCTGTTTCCTTTTCAAAATAAAAACACATCAACACATTCACATATATATATATATATAAAGAAATCGTTCATAATTGCAGCTATATCAAATAAATTAAAAATTCATTTTCCCAATTTTCACATTCTCATGAAATGTAGTTCATTACAACTAACATAACGACCATATTATTATTGTCATAATCTTGTTCAAGACAAGATTATTAGTATTCAGAGGAAAATGCTACATGAGAGGATTATGATGAAATCCTTCAGAAGTTTCCTTATCTATTTATGAACAATTAAGAACTCTATATATATTTATGATTTTAGACCTGAACCTTTAAATTATAATCATCGGTGACGATGATTCTTAAGGGGAGAAGTATGTTACATCCCTTTTGTCTTGAACAAGATTGTGACAATAATAATATGGTCCTTATGTTAGTTGTAATCAACTACCTTTCATGAGAATGTGAAAATTGGGAAAAGAACTTTTAATTTATTTGATATAACTGCAATTATGAATGATTTCTTTATATGTATATAAGTGAATGTGTCAATGTGATTTTATTTTAAAAATGAAATAGAGAACGGTCTAACCCTATTTCTTTATCAAATGGATGTAGGATTGTCAACACCTCAAGGGAAAGGGAAATATCATCAAGGAGAGGCCGCAGTCTATCAAAGAACCAAATTACCATCACGTCACGAGTTTGGTATAAGGTTGCTAACGTGGTAGTCATAACCTTGGGATAATATCACACTTAATTAAAATAATTATAAAAACAAGTCAACTTTATTTGTGCATCATTGTTCTCCTATTGAAGTCATGTATTAAACTCTTAGAGTGCACCTTGGGAGTTAGTAAATGAATTAAAATATTAAAGCCGATAATAATATCAATCTCTAAGTCGCGATGATTAAAAGGGTCGGGGGTAGCTCTTGCCATTAGAGTGGATGGATAGCGGTAACTCCCCGCCACCCTTGCCATCTTGCCTTATTGAAACGCCCAAGAGGGAAGGCATGCAGACGTTTATCTTTGAGTCTGGGTTCGCCTTTGAGTTATCTTTGGATGGCATTCTTCATTCACGACTCTCTCTAACACTCACTCTTTCTTTTCCTCTCATTCGGTCGGCATTCGAGGGTTGCATTTTCTATCAGAAATACCATGGCCGAGCACCATTTTACTTGTATTCGTCACTCTTTTTGCTGTTGTAGAAAAAGCATTCTAAGCTCTTGAGTAATCCGTCATACTCACTCTCTTTTGGTCAGTGAAGAACCAAATAACATTTGTTGCCTTTGTCTTGTTCACTGGAGGAGACGCTAGGAGAAACAATGAGTTATAGATCCGAGTATCCAGGCACGTATTGTCTTTAAAATTTGTTAAGTCATAAACAAAGAGTAGTCCATTATTTCGTTCATGAAATTGATATCCATTGATAGTATATTCATTTGGAATCGTGTTCTGTTTTAAGAACAATGGTATTGAATTCCTTTCTAGACCCCATGCTTGTCTTGTTGATTTACTTCTTTCATACCTTCTTGAACCAGTTGTGGTCACTTTATCTTTCTATCGAGATGTGTTGTATTTGCCTAAATCACTGTTTACTTAAAAGAAAAACCTTACTCTGCCCTTAGTCCTCGAATCAGACAGTTCATTTATCCTTTCTTTCTGTGACATATAGTTGAAAATCAAATAGAACTGAAGAGTTCATATTAGTATTGACAATTGACTTTCAACCCCTCTTCTCATGAGTAGAAGAGTACATAGTATTCCTGGTTTAGAGGAACGAATAATGAGCTGAGTCACAAATAATATAAACCCAAGAGTCAAGTCTCATAATGCCGAGTAAGGGTGAGAGAGTTGACGGCATGAGAAATGTGCTATTAATCATTCAATCCTTGGCCAAGGTTCTGATGCTTAGAATAAGCAATAGTCAGCCTTCAAGAATCAGATATACCCCTAGTCAAGATGGTCATTCTAGTTAGGAGAACCTATAGCGAAAAATCGACCAAGGTAGTATAGATTCTTGACGCCAGACTCAGATGGCAAGATGTTAATTGGGGAATCCTTTATAGACTACACCTCGTGAAGGGTCGGGTTTCTTTAGTTGAAGAAACACAGGAGACCAGTAGGTCTTTGGTTGGGCGGAAAAGCCCTTGATGATGTTTCTCTTTTCCTCAAAGACTGAGACTTATTTTCAAGCATTCCAACAAGAAGCCTTCAAACTGTACTATCTCTTAACTCTTTCTGTTTACTTCCAATGTAATTATTCTATATAGTTAAATTCACTACTATTAAAATAGGTTCTTTTCATTTCTTGTATAATGGAATAGTTAGTTCATAACCAAGTGTAACTTTCAGTTATATAAACCGTTAATTTTCCATTTCAGCTGAAATTGAAAAATAAACTAGAAGATAGTTATTGAATGTTAGAGTAGTTAATGCTCAAATTGTATATCTTTCCTGTTTGTTATTGGTGTTGAAACTCTCATAAGAAAAATTAGTTAGTTACACTTCAGCTGAATTTGGTAGTTAGTTATGGTTCTTAAACTGTAGATTACCTTGTATGTTACATATGGTATCTGAGCTACCATGTTCGACACTGAACCTCAGGGCTCATCAAGCAAACATAGAAAACTGAAATCAACTGTCGGTGTTTTCCAGGATGAAGATGCGAAAAACACCCCGGAAGAAGACCCAAGACCCTATTTCCATCCAGCTGTGGAAAATCAAGGCTTAGATATGACTATTCCTGCAGCTCTTTTCCCTCGGATTTGGAAACAATGGCTGAAGCTCTGAAGAGACTTCAAAGAGAAAGAAGAGTTTGGACAACCTCTAGGAAGGAAACTGTTAAGTCATCTATTCTTGCTGAAACAAACAAAACCAGTTACGAGAACCTTTTGAATAATAAGATCGAACCCGAAACATCTAAAAAGATCATATCCCAACTCTGGATTGTAATGTCCCTTCTCATTAGTGATCAACTCAGTTGCTCATCAACCTATTCTGGAGGCCTGTAGGCTCGTTGAGGTAAAATTAGGGTTTCCTTGCTTGGAGGTTTGAGGCATTTCTGGGTGTTTACTATTTATAGTAAATACTATTTTTGGCAATGGTCCTGTTGGCAGTACTTCAGTATGTTTCTATTATTGTGGGAGCAGTTGGTAATTTTGGTGCAGCTTTCAAAATGCAGTATTTGTTGGCAATTATTTAATAAAAGGCAATTAATGTTATGTTTCCTTGTTGACCCCTTGGCCTAGGAAGATAACCTCAAGTTGTATTTAAAAGGTGGACTTGAAAGGGGACGCCCTCATAAAGGAAAAATTAAATATTTAATGAAGTTTTAATTGCCATGAAGTTGGACGCCTTTTTGAGAAGGAATTAATAACTTTGGAAATTTGAAAAGTCTCAAATGTGACTTTTGGCGTACCATGAGGGAAATTTGAAGAGTCATCTCTTTCTCTTTAAAAATGTAGCTTTGCTCCAGCATTTGGTATCCATTGTTAATTGGTAAAGTTATGCTGTCGAAATGACATTGTGATTATTTCTTCGAGGGATGCTTACCTCCTAGATTCCAATCAATTTCGTGTTTGAGAGACAACACCTAATTGGTTTTTATTGCTGCTTCTCATTCAGACTAGCAGATGGAGCTCAATTGTTGAAGATTTTGGAGTTTTTCCAGTTTTGGTGTTGCTGATATTACTGCAGCTGAAGGTGTTTTTTGTTAACAGCTTTTTGAGCAAATTAAATATCATTCTGGGTATGTTTGCAAAGTGGTTCTAGACCCAAGGCGACCCCTTCCACAAGAGATTGGAATTTATTTCCAAGTCTTTGATTTTATATTGCAAAATCGCCCTAGCTTGGGGCCGTACCATTCAAGGAGCATTGAATTTCGAGCCAATAAATTAATGCTGGTCTTTTGTGGTTGTTTCTTCATCTTGGTTTGGGCGCCCATCCTCCAATTGACCATTGCATTTGATTTCATTCAAATCGGAGGTAATTTGATGAAGTTATGAGCATTTCATGGTGTTTTCTATTTGCTGATCAGGATTTCCCAAACTCAAATTTTTATATCAGATTGCATTAGTTTCCTATTTTTGGCCTTTACTTCATCATTTGAAGGATAAACATTGTAAAGCATTCATTCTTTACATCTTAGCATTATTCTCTATCATTGTAATACTTGTATTTGCAGATTTCTTGATTGTAAGGTTGAGATTTAGTGGTACTAATCCAACCATTGTTATTGCTGCAATTACTTGTTATAATTTCACATTAAGTACCCTTGGATGGTTTACCGCAAGTGTGGAGAATGAATGTAATCTCTCTTGTACCCACTGTCAAGTGGTGAATCCCCACTCTTGAGTGGATGCCCGCCGCAACGAATGAATTAGTTTACTTTGAAAATCTTCCATAGCTAGTTATCCGCCTAATTATTTCAGTTGTAATAATCACTCCGCCATATGTTAGCACCTCGCCTTCAAAGGGATCTTGTGTGCACATTCTTGACGTTGAGTTTATTTTACATTTCTAGTTGTAAGCAATTTCATTTTCTATATCAAGTTTTTTAGATTCTCTCATATGCCCGCCCCTCTTCCTTAAGTGGTTTTAGGGCGCATTCTTGGTTAGAGTTGCTTTGATAGAATTTGGGTTTGAGCTAACGCTAATCAAGTTGGCCAAGTGTTGGTGATTGTGTAAAAACTGTGCCAAAAATATTGGTTAGCATATTTCACGGATACAGACTTATTCCATTTTCTGAGTTTAGTGATCAGGAGGAACCTATCACAGACAGTGACAGTGAATCCTAATCATCTTTGTATTAGAATCTATCACAGGAAGTTGTTAGAATATTATACTTCTTTATTGTTAATGGTCAATGTTATAATGTGTATAAAGTTAGTTTAGTTTTCTTTATGTCTGTCTACAGTAATAGGTAGGTAGAAGTTGGTCATGTCTTTAATGACTTGTGTTGTACCCAAACCAAATTTTTTGCTTCATCAAGGCATTTTGCATTTTAAAGTCTAAATCTTGCTAATTTGATGTAAAACACAGTTTTGGGCAATGTCAAGCATGGAGTAGTTGTCAATAGTTTGTCGGTCAAAGTCAGTTATATTGAACAAAACCTGAAGCAGAGACTCAAAATGAAGATCTTCACGACGAAGGAGCATCTCATGACGACATTTCATATTGCAGACGGTATTTTCAATGATCGAAGCAGAGTTTTTAAAGATCAAATCATGGAGATTTCTCAGAGGAAAAGCCCAAAAGCGCAAGTATAGCTCAGGGGCGCCCAACTTATTGAAGGTCAAGATTCTGGTTAAAATGTTCAAGCATCCAGTCAATCTCTTCAGAATTAGTCTGGCTATCCGTTGAGCTATCCAGCGAGGCGTTCCGAGAACCACAACTCCGGCAAATCGCGACAGAAGTTAAAATCCCTAAATTTTAGGAGATGAGAAATTTGTCTTTTCCAGGCAAAAGCGCGCCTCTAGCTTGAGGGCGCCCATCTTGAAGCAGGGGTAAATCTCGACAGTTTCGATGCCGGATGCAGTCAATTTGTTCACAACCAGTCTGCTTATCCGACGAGATATCAAGCGAAGTCATCCGACTCTCAGAGTTCAGGCGGCAGTCGTCCAAAGATCAGCTTAAAATGGAGTTTTCACGTTTCTGAGCTTCTCCGTTTATTCCCAGTGCAAGTACAGGCCAGGGGCGCTGGTTTAAAGGACCCTTCAGATGGCATTATTTGCAGACAGAATCTTCATAACATCAGTAGTATTCTAGCCTGACTCCGCAACGCATCATTCAGCTTGTCGATCCGACGTTCCTGGTGGTCGTGGCGGAGATTCTACCAAGCACGTAATTTTTACGGGCAGACCATCAAATGATTTTCAGTGTATTTCCACAGTTCAAGGGCGCCTAGCCTTTAGGCCTGTCAGATGAGCCCGTTCGCGTTCGAAGTCTTCACGACTATTGAGCGTAATCAATTTATCTTTCCAATGAGCATAGCCGTCAGCCTTCAGCATTTGGCAGTTGCTCGTGCGTGCGAGGTCTTTGGTGTCATACTACAAAGTGAGGATGTCCAGAAAATGGCCAAGTCTGGTAGCGGTAAACATAAATAAAATACGCACTGGAGTTTTTGAGGTCTTAGAAGCAGTTTTCTTGCCTCAATACCTCCAGGGACTTCTCTTGAGGGCCCTTCTAGCTGTCCGTTAAAACAGATAGTGCCTGAATCGGGTCATCCCAGCTCCAGATGTCAGAGGTCAAAGTAGGGTACTCGGATGGAAGTTTGATTTTCGTCAAAATAACACCAGTGCAACCTAGAGCCAGGGGCGCTTTTGTTTTTAAGGCCCTTAACACAACTTTCAGGTGTCATAAATACAGCCGTTGGATGCAGAATGTCTCCAGTCATGCAATAAGCTTCGTCTCGTATCAGCAGGGTTCACCGTTTGCCGGCAGCAGCTGTCTGAAGTGTCAGACGGCAGTTTAGGAAAATGGCTAAGTCTGGAACCCGTAAAGCAATTTAATCAGGTGCGCCTAATTTTTCAAGGGGTTAAACGATGGATTTTACAGTAGTGTCTCCCAGCAGACATTTCTTCCTTGTTCAGTAGGCTTTCCGATGAATTCTTCAGAACAGTCTCAGCATCACCCGGTCATCCGGAAATCAGTATCGAAGTTGGCCAGTCGTGACAGTGCTGTCAGCTATTAAATAGGGAGTTAGTAAAAAATGAAGTATCTTGAGCAAATGGACGCCTATGTGCTTAAGAGATGACTTTTCGGAATCAGTAAAGTCAAACGATGAATCTCATAGCTTCAACCAGTTTGTCAACTGAAGTTCAAAATATGCTTGTTCAGAAATGGTGATTTTCTATTTTTAGCGCCATTGCATGATAATAAGTATTTTATTATTATTTTCAAATTTGAACTTCTAGTCAGTGGCAGTTGAACTGAAAGGCAACCAATCGGAGGATTTCTATTCTGGTTAGGGTTTATGAATTCTTGCAGTCACAATTCAGTGCGAATTTCCTCTTATTTAACATGGCGCAAGCTTCATTGTTGATCACAAGCTTTCAAGAGAAATTCGATTTTCATTAAGGGCAAATTCATCCTTGAGTGAAATTCGTGATTTTCAATTGCAAGTTCATATCTTCAAAGAGAAATCGAAGTTATCAATTTTCAAAGCAACTTCAGAGAGTTCGAATTTTATCAAAGGGAATTCATATTTTTAAAAGATAAGTTCGTGGTTTCTCATAATTTCAAAGGGCGCATTTCAGAGCAATTCGCAAATCCTTCAGATCAAAGGCGTATTTAAACTTCAAGTTTCAATTGAAATTCGCAAGCCTTTCAAATATTCAAAGGCGTATTTCAAATCAAAAGGCGAAACCTCAAATTTAATACAAATTCGTATTTTCTTCAAGGAAATTCGAATTTCATCCATATTCAAAAGGCGCAAATTTCAAGAGAAATTCGTGGTTTTCAATTCCAAGGCGAATTCCTCTAGTTAAAGGCAAAATCTACATCAATTCACAGAGGCGATTTTTCCTAACATATCTTTTTGCAGATCAAAGTTCACAATTGTCAGCAATTCGAAGAAATCTTGGGCGATTTTCACAGAAGAAGACTTCAAAAAACGTCTTTTTCATCCTTTGATCTCAGATTTCTCACAAAATACAAATTGCATGTTCCTGAAATTGGCGAATTTGGCAAGTCTCAGTATCTGGATCATTCTTATATAGTTTTCTCGAGTTAAATTTGTGCGTTTGATTTTTCATGAATTTTTAGCTTCAGAACATTCGTTCTCGAATTGCTAATTTTCTCAAGTGGAAAATCTTTGTACAATCAAGTAGAAGTTGAATTTTCGCAAATCTGACGTTCTGGGTTGTCTTAGAATTCTTTTCTGGACAAAACCCATATCTCGGATTTTTCGCTGAAAATGATTCTTCGAAAGGCTATTTTTAACTCTCACAGGCTATTTTTAGCTTTCTAGAAATTTTGTCAGAATATAGTCAAGTTCACAGTCAACAGGCAAGTTTTTCAGAATGCAGTTCACTCAGCTCGAATACAGGACCAAAACCGTCCTTACCCATGATTTCCGCAGGTTGGTTGAGACAGATCTTCACAAAGTATTACCAGAAGCAGTGCTAGACCCAGTTAAGATCAGAAGTTCAATCATTCAGAATATTGAGCAGTCTGGTTTACTAGAGGCCGCTTCCATACCTATCTCCGTGCACTGTATTGAATTCGTGATGTCTTGCATTAAGCATTACAATTCTACTACTCGTGAGATAGTGTCAGTTGACGGACGGGTCATTTGCAGTCTCAAACCTTTGGACATCGAAAGGAGTTTTGGCATTCCTCAACACCAGAACAGCCTAGTTGTTTCTATGGAGCAGTGTGCGCAGGCATTTGATGCTGATATGGACAAGTGTCAGAAGAAGATGGCAGAAAGATGGTTAAAACAAGCAAAGAACAGATTGCCAAACAATGTGGGTCGCGGTGAATACAAGGATGAGTATGCGATTCTAATCACACTCCTGAATCGTGTCTCAGGTCAAGAACATGCAAATGTTTTCCAGCCTTGGATGTATTACATTATTGGTCGCATCATTTCTGGGCAGGAGCATTATGACTGGGCATCCTTCATCAGTGACATTCTCCACAGGCAGATCACCGGTTTCTTAGTTGCCCATGAGTTTCACATGTGTTCATATCTCGTGTACTTGATCGCTTATCAGGGTCAGTTCCGAGGACTTAACACCGTGGGCATCCTCGGTGTTGAAGGTTTATGATTATTATGAGTTCACTGTGAGTCAACGCCATTTCAAGC
>VDFB02169715.1:0-24232 GCA_007258455.2 Sequoia sempervirens | reverse complement strand
ATGGACATTTACTTTCTTATACTTTAAGTTATATTTCATGTATATAGTTTTAGGATGTTTGAGAGTGGTTTCGAATCTCTTGGAGTTATAATGAAAATTCTAGTTTTTGGAAGATCTTATAATTTTTTAAACTTAGTCAAATTTTAGTAATCAACATGTCAATTTTCAATAATCAGGAGATCAAATTTCAATAATCAGCAAGTTGTATCATCTTTCTCTCTCTCTATGTCACTCATTTTCATCTCTTATGCTCTAGACCTCTCTCTCTCACTATCTCCATCCCTTTATCTAACTCTCTCTCCCTTGAGATCGATAACTACCACTCTACATGTCCATCTCTCTCTCTCCCTCCCTCTCTCTTTCCCTCTCTACATATCTCTATCTCTCTAATTCTCTCTCTCTCTAACCTATTCCTATATACTTCTTTCTCTCTCCCTTCGTCCCTCCTTCCCTCTCTAATTCACTCTCTCTATCACTTCTCTATCTCACCTCTCTCCCTACCTATACCTCCCTCCCTCCTCTCTCTCCCTCCCTCCCTACCTCTACTTCCCTCTCTCCTTCCCTCTCTACTCTCTTTCTCTCTATCTCACCTCTCTCTCCCTACATATCCCTCGCTCCCTCCTCTCTTTCTATCTCACCTCCCTCTCCCTCCCTACCTCTCCTTCCCTCTTTACTTCTCTCTATCTCCCCTCCTTCTCTCTCTATTGCTCTCTCTCTCCATCCCTATCTCTCCCTCTATCCCTACCTATCCCTCTATCTCTCCTTCCCTCTCTACTTCTCTCTATCTCCCCCTCCCTCTCTCTATATACCTCTCTCTCTATTGCTCTCTCTCTCACCACTCTCTCCATCCCTACCTCTTCCTCCATCTCTCCTTCCCTCTCTACTTCTCTCTACCTACCTATCCCTCTATACCTCTCTCAATCTATTCACATTCTTCTCTCTCTCTCTAACCTATTCCTATATAATTTCTCCTCCCCCTCCTTTCCCTCTCTCAATCTCTACCTTCATCCTTACCTCTTCTAATTATCTCTCTATCACTTCTCTTAGGCTCAACTCTCTCCTCCCTACCTATCCTTTTCACTTCTCTTCTCTCTCTCTATATCACCTTCTCTCTCCCTCACTTCTCACCTCCCTCTCCTCTCTCTCTCCTTCCTCTCCTCTCTACTCTTCTTTCTCTCTATCTCACACCTCCCTCTCCCTCCTCCCTACCTCCTCTTACCTTTCTCCTTCCTCCTCTAATTTCTATATCTTCCCACCTCTCTCTATCTACCTCTTCTCCTATCTCTCCTGGCCCATCCCTATCTTCTCCTCTATTCCCTACCTCCTCCTCTATTTCTCCTTCCCCTTTCATTTCTATCTCCCTCCCTCTCTCTACCTACCTCTCTCTCCATTTCTCTCTCTCTCTCTCACCTCTCTCTCCATACATGCCTCTCCCTCCATCCCTCCTTCCCTCTCTACTTCTCTCTACCTACCTATCCCTTTATACCTCTTTCTCTCTCTCCCTCCCACATTCCCTCTCTTAATATCTCCACATTCCTCCTCTCTATACTCTCTCTCACTTCTTCCTCCCTCTCCCCCCTCTATATCTATATCTATATCTCTCTCTCCCTCCCCCCTCTTTCTCTCTCTCCCACCCCTTCTTTCTATCTCTCCTCACCATCTCTTTATCTACCTCTCTCACTCTCTCTTATATATCTCAACTATCCCTCTTTATCCCTCCCTCCCTCCCCTCTCTCTCTCCCACCCTCCCTTCTCTCTCTCTCTCCCTACCTATCCCTCCCTCCTCTCTATCTATCTCACTTCTCTCTCACCTCTCTCCCACCTCTCTCTCCCTCTGTCCCTCATCTCTCTCTCTCCCACCCTCCCTCCTCTCTTTGATGTTCACCAAGATGTGATATAAAAAGGGTAGGAAGGTGAGGAGATTGAGAGAGAGGGAAGGAGGGAGGGAGAGGTAGAGATGGAGAGAGAGATAGAGAGGAGAGAGTGAGAGAGAAAGAGGGGAGAGAGAGGGAGAGATTGAGAGAGAGAGAGAGGAGGGAGAGAGGGAGAGGTAGGGATAGATATGTAGAGAGGTGAGATGGGGAGAGAGAGAGAGAGAGTGGAGAGGGAGGAAGGGAGAAGTGAGAGAGAGAGGTGATAGAGAGAAGTAGAGAGGGAAGGAGGGGGGAGGGAGAGAGAAAGAGGTATAGAGGGATAGGTTAGATAGAGAGAAGTAGAGAGGGAAGGTGGGTGGGAGGAAGGAAGAGAGAGAAAAAGATAGAGAGAGAGGTGAGATAGAGATAAGTAGAGAGAGATACATGGAGAGAATGGAAAGATATAGAAAGTAGAGAGTCAAAGAGAAAGAGGGGGAGGGAGGGAGAGAGAGAAATAGGGGAGAGAGAGAGAGGAGGAAGGTGGAGATATTGAGAGAGGTAAGGAGGGAGGGAGGGAGGGAGAGAGAAAGAGGTATGGAGGGATAGGTTAGATATAGATAAGCAAAGAGGGAAGGTGAGTTGGAGGAAGAGATAATGATAGAGTGATAGAGAGAGGGGGAGACAAAGAAAAATAGAGAGGAAGGGAGGGAGGGATGGAAGGAGGGAGGGAGGGAGGGAGGGAGAGAGAGGTGAGATAAAGAGAGAGAATGGTGAGATAGAGAGAAGTAGAGAGGGAAGGAGAGATTGAGAGAGAGGGGGAAGGAGAGAGTGAGAAAGAAGAGGAGGGAGGGAGAGGTAGGGAGAGAGAGTACAAAGGGAAGGAGAGAGAGGGAGAGAGAAGTGAGAGAGATGTGATAGAGAGAAGCAGAGACGGAAGGAGGAAGGTGGAGAGACTTGGAGAGAGGGAAGGAGTGGAGGAGAGAGAGAGAGGCATAGAGCAACAGGCTAGATAGAGAAAAGTAGAGAGGAAGGTGGGTGGGAGAAGGGAGAGAGAGAGAGAGAGAGAGAGAGAGAGAGAGAGAGAGAGAGAGAGAGAGAGAGAGAGAGAGAGAGAGAGAGAGAGAGAGAGAGAGAGAGAGAGAGAGAGAGAGATAGATAGAGAAAATTAGAGAGGGAAGGAGGGAGGGAGGGAAAGAGAGATGAGATAGAGAGAAGTTGAGAGATAGAGAAATGGAATGGAAAGATAAAGAGATGTAGAGAGGGAAGGAGAGAGTGAGAGAGAAAGAGGAGAGAGAGAGAGGGGGTAGAGGTAGTTCTTGAGCTCAAAGGAGAGAGATTCAGATAAAGGGATGGAGATAGTGAGAGAGACATCTAGAGTATAAGAGATAAACAATGAGCGAGATAGAGAGAAAGATGATAAAACTTGTTGATTAATGAAATTTGACCTCTTGATTACTAAAATTTGACATGTTGATTACTGAAATTTGACCAAGTTTGAAAATTATAAGATCTTTCAAAAACTAGAATTTGCATTATAACTCCAAGAGATTTGAAACCACTCTCAAACATCATGAAACTATATACATGAAATATATCTTAAATAATAAGAAAGTAAATTTCTATATGTAAATGTTTATTTCATGTATATAGTTTCCCTAGCAAAGTTAGAGAAAGAGATAGACAGAAAAAATAAAATAAATAAATAAATCCAAAAGTCATGCTTCGCATTTGACAAGTGCCAAATTTGGTGCTAGCAAAATGATGAACTTCATTTGTCTAGCACCAAATTTGGTGCTCGCCAAATGAGTTGCATTTTGAAATACCAAGCCTTAGGCTCATTCATTCGAACCATTTGGCACTCGCCAAATGGTCATTTCGAATTAAAAAAAAGTGGCATCTTTTTTGTGTCACAACTTGTTTCTATTCAAACACTTCCTAATTATTGAGATCTAGAATGTTTACAAAATAGCTAGAATGTTTACAATAACCAAATTTATTTCATTAATAATGGTAAGTTGCCCAACTTTATAATGTGTGGAAAGATTAAAAACTAATAATTGTTAAAGGGGTTTGGTAGTTATTCCTTCCAACACCATTACAAAAAATCACATGCAATATGCAAGAATATCTAGTGACAAGCCTTCCAATTTATAATATTGAAATTCACCTTTAAAATAAATATTAAATCTAGTATTAAATCACTTGAATTGATTAAGTTACAATATATTAATAGACAAAGTATACCTATTATTGTTATGGATTACTGCACTCATTGTAAATTACTACAATAATCTTAGCCAACTTCAAGTGTAATAAATCAAATATTAACATCAAATGAAAAGAAATAATGGTTTAATCACTATTGAATAGACAAAAATCAATGAAATACTCACAAATAAGATAGTGTAATCATTGCCCAAAATGATCAATTAGTCGAAGCAACTTCTTTAAAAAGTGTAACCAAAAATAATGTTGATAATAATGTTCTAAATGAATTGACTCCTCAAAGACCAACTAATAATCATATTCAAACAAAAAAAATATAATAGATAATTAATAATAGCAAGGTTAGTACCATGAATGGTACATTATCCATTATACATATAAACATGCCAAGAATTCTTAAATAAATATTATGATAGGAATTTATTATCCTAGTACACATACAATTTCTCATTTAAATATGTAAACCTTTCATGATGATATATTTGCTTCAACTAATATCATTTATTAATATGAATAACATTACTTATATTATCAATCTCACAAGATTATTTGTATAGTTGTCCAAAAAGAATAATGACAGGTGTAGACACTAAAAAATATCCTGCACCTACGAGCAACATTTTATCACTAATTTGTCTCCCTCCTTGCCTAATTAAATAATTTCATTATTCTCTACTGTCATTTTCTTCTATTAATTAAATATTTTTTAATTATTTAATTAATTCATTTTAACCCCTTTCCTCCTTTGATTAATTTAAATAAATATCAATTTTATTAAAATTGTGTCACTAATTTACCATTTTATATCCATAATTAAATAAATTGTTATTTATTCACATTTTCTTCTATAATTAAATAATTATTTTAATTATTTAATTATTCATTAGCCTTTTCTCTCCAATAATTAATTAAATTGTATTTATTTAATTATTTGTCATTTTCTTATCTCCATAATTAAATAATTATTTTTAATTCTTTAATATTTGCCATTTTCCTCTATCTCTCTATTAAATAATTATTTTTAATTATTTAATATTTTTGCACTCCACCTTTCTTCTATAATTAAATAATTATTTTTAATTATTTAATTATTCATTTTCCCTCCTTTAAATTAAATAATTGTCATTATTTAATTTGAATTTATTCTTAGCTAGGCCATATATCTCAACCACTTTCTTGAGTTTTGGTCCATTCATCCCCATCCTTATCTCTTGTTGTCTCAATTAACCTTTTTCATTGATCATGATCCCTCATCTCTTAACCTTAGCCCTTCATTTGAATTGAGATTTCTATAAAATCAAGCCCTCTTCTTCATTTCCCCCTAACCATAATCTTTGAAGTTTTGCTATCAATAGATCAAGCTATCAAGTCAACATCAAGCTCATTAAGTATATTGCATGCTACAAATCTATGAATAGGCAAAGCAAAATGGAGAAGAGCAATGGAGGTGATTCAATTATGGCATAGAGATTGAGGTGTATTGCTTAATTTATTTGGATTTCTATGTTCATTTGTGCTTCATTGTTGGATTTAGGGTCTTATTACTTGAATTAGGTAGTTTTGTGGTTACTACTATCGATTCATGCATGCTCCCTAAGATTTTAACCTTATCCACGTTTGGTGAACCTGATGTGAATCAATTTTTTGTAGGTTTTCCTAACCTTATATTGTTATTTTGTGCCAAAATTTGGAGACTAACATTTTGCAGCTAGAGTTAGAGACACAAGCTTAGGGTTTCAAAAGATTTGATCATATCTCACAAATGGCTGTGAATTTTTTACATTTTTTTGTAGTTTGGGGATGATATCAAGAGCTTTCAATCAAAAACTTAGATTTTTTGGATCTTTTTGAGCGATTTATAATTTTTTTATGGTTTTTCATGAAAAATTAATTTTAGGAGCAAATTAGTGAATTTTTTGAATTTTCTTATATTTCTAGAAAGCTCTCAAAATTCTAATGGGGTTCTGTTCTTTATGTTTTTAATTTTCGTGAAAAATAATTAGCAAAAAAATTGATCTTTGAAAATTAGGGTTTTAGAAATATTTGATCATATCTCACAAATGGCTTTGAATTTTTTCACAATTTATTTGTGCAGGTTTGGGATGGTATCAGGAGCTTTCAATAAAAAACTCATTTTTTGGATATGTTTTGAGCGATTTATAATTTTTTATGATTTTTCATGAAAATTTAATTTTGGGAGAAAATCAACAATTTTTTTGGATTTTCTTATATTTCTGGAAAGCTCTTATAATTCTAATGGGGGTCCATTATTTGTGTTTTTAATTTTTTTTAATAAAAGGGTAAAAATGTATTCAATTAGAGAAAGTATCATAATACAACCAACTGAAAACAACAAGTGGCAACTAGGCACAATTAGCCACCATAAACCAGAGAACAATAGACCAACCCTCCAAGAAAACTAAAACCCAATCACAGACCTCCCATATCCTGAATCAAACTTTGCAGTTTATGAGCACATTCACTAGGAAGTTGCTCCCACTCATCCACCTTCCAATCATCTATAAACTCAGAATCCCATTTAGACAAGCAATTAACAAAATTGTTCCATTCCCTAAGAACAAAAGACACCATCTCTATGGTACTACACAACTGGTGAATTTGTTGCACAATAGAAGATAATTTCCAGCTCACCCCATCAATGCTCTATCTATTTAACAAATTAATCACAATTTGTGAATCAAATTCACAAATGATCCTATGGCAGTTGAGGGAACAAGCTTTTTCTAGTGCTACAAGAATAGCCAACACCTCCATGAAATTATTAGTTTGGATACCATGATATGTGGAGAAAAAGAAGAGTGCAACCCCAAAACTATCCCTCCTTACCCCACCCACACTAGCATAACCAGGATTACCTCAAGAAGAACCATCGGTATTAATTTTTAAGGTCCCAACAGGAGGCAAAGACTATCTACCTTCATGATGATTTTTCATTTTGGGGCATCTTCTTCCAATGGAACAAGCCTTCTTCAAACTGAGACCACTTAAACCCAGATCCTAAAACATCTTAGCCTCCTCAGCATTCAAGGGGGCCTCAACCTCACACCTAGTAGAAATAGTCTCCTAAAGCATACTGAGAATATGTTGACAAACTTGGGCAACCGCCAACCTTTTATCTTGGGAGATCCTACGATTCCGCTCCAGCCAAATTTTCCATAGAATGCATGAGGACCCCACAACCCATGTCTTATGGAGAGGGAATGAAGTAGCATGGGGTCTCCCCAAAGACCTCCAAAACTCAGACAAGGATAAATCATGCACACAAGGGTGCCTCCAAACCACCCACCATAGATGCCAAATAGCCCTAGAGAAAGAGTGTTCCAAGAAAATATGTGATGAAGACTCCTCATTACTGCCACATAGAAAATAAATGGATGGCCCCTAAAAACCTCTCTTCAAGAGATTGTCCCAAGTAAGAAATTTGTCCCGAGCCACTAACCAAAGGAAGAAATTGCATTTGGGCCACGTAAACTTATTCCATACATATTTCCACCAAGGGATTTCGACCTCCCCATACTTCCTTCTATCCAAATCACAGTACCCTACTACCATAGAATAAACCCCTTTAGGATCTGGGGCCCAAGCCAAAACATCCCTTTATTGAAGAGAAAAACAAGGTCTCTCAGCTAAAATATTTCCCAGCTCAACACGATCCATATCTGAACCCCTAGGAGGCCGGAGGTGACATCCTTTCCATTTGAAGATCTCCCCTTGACCCAAGCACTCATTGGCTTTAAAATCACTAACCTTCATCCATCCAACATCCAGAAAAATAGAGCCCAATTTCTGAAGATGGGGATGAGAGGTGAATAAAGCAGGAAATATATCTCAGGAATCAAGCCAAAAAAGGGTATCAGCCCCCTTATGATAAATCCAAAAGATCCCATTCTTAATCAAACTAGCACCTTTCTTAAGAGTATCCCATATCATAGACCCCTTACCCTCCATAGGGTAGTGAGGAATTTCCATCTACATAGCACCTCACAAATGCTTGACCTCCAAGATTTTAGCCCAACTTTGATCTTGACTAGTACACCAACGCCAATAAAGCTTCGCTGCCAAAGCCTGACCAATCATGGAAGCCTGACAAAGACCTAGTCCCCCATATTGGATAGGCCTACAAATAGATTCCCACATAACCAAAATCCACTTCTTGGAATCCAAATTCCCAACCCAAAGAAACTGCCTAGAGAGTGCATCAAGATCCCTAATAAAGCTCGCAGGAGCAACTTGAACCATACACTTGTAAAGAGGAAGTTCCTGGACCATAGCCTTAAGGAGCATAATCCTCCCAGCAAAGGACAACCACTGATAGGTCTAGTGATTGACATAACCCCTAAACTTGTCCAAAATGAGCTTCCAAGTCCTTCTCGGTAGAGGGGACATAGAGAGGGGAACTACCAAATACACAAAAGGAAGATTACCAATTTGAAATATGAGAATGTGTGCAATTTGAGTTTGAATAAGTGGAGTATTGAAGAAAAAGATAGAAGACTTCCCTTCACTAATCTTCTAACCTAAAGCAGCAAGATAAACATCCAAAGCTAGCCTGAAATTACTCACTTCCTTGATTCTTGGCATCCCCATAAGTGCAGTATCATCCACAAACTACAAATGTGTCTTTGGAGCCAAACCACCTCCTCAAGACCAACCCTGAATCAACCCCCTACTCCAAAATTCTTTAAGGAGTCTTCTTAAACCCTCAGCCATGATAATAAAGAGATATGGAGACAAGGGGTCACCATGCTTAAGGCCCCTAGAAGCATCGAACAAGGAAAAGGGTACACCATTAATCAACACATAATATGACACCAACGTGACATAACTCATTACCCAATTAATCCAATCCTCATCAAAACCAAAAGCACCCAAAATCTTGCGAAGAAAGGACCATCTGACATGATCATAAGCCTTATCCATATCCAATTTAACAAACATAGCCTTCTCTTTTGAGACCTCCATGGAGTGGATAGCCTTCGTCATGATCACCACCCCACCCTAAATATGTCTACCAACCACAAAACCCCCCTACTTCTCTAAGATAAGATTAACTAACCAAGGCTTTAATCGCTTGAAAATTAGCTTTGCAATGATCTTATAAACAACATTACACAAAGAAATTGGCCTAAAAAGATCAAAAGAGTTAGCATCGTCACGTTTGTGAATAAGAGCCAGGAAAGTTGAGTTAAGTGCTTTCAAAAAAAATTTACTGTGCTGAGATTCTTGCACCACCTCTAAAAGATCCCATTTGATAATCTCCCAAAAATCTTAAAAAAACTCAATAGGAAATCCATCTGGCCTAGAGCCTTACCTTTTTTCATGTTGAAAACAACCTCCTCCAACTCATCAAGAGAGATAGGTTGAGACAGTTCAGCATTGGCTTCATAGGAGACCATAGAAGGAATACAAGCCAAGACCTGATTCATCTTTTCCAATTCCTCTGAAAAATATTCAGAGAAAAGGGTAGAGAAATATTGAATAGCCTCTTGGGATATATCATTAAAAGAAGATAGTTGTCCACCCTGAGAAGATAATATGGAGGAAATAAGATTCCCATGTCCCTTGGCTTTAACAAAGTTGAAAAAGAAAGTAGTATTCATGTCTCCCTCCTGCAACCAGTCAATTCTTGATTTTTGCTTCCAAAACAACTCATCCCTTAATTCCCATTTAGAAAGCCTCTCCAAAGCTTTCGCTTTAGCCTTAAGGGACTCCCAAGTGATACCATGGTCTCTGTTCTGCCGAGAAATGATATCCAGCTGATTTTGAGCTATCAATTTTCCTTAGAGACATTCCCAAAGCATTCTCTGTTCCACTTTTTAAGCTGAAAATTCACAAAATGAAGCCTTTTAACAAAAGTATACATGGTTGTCCCATGTGAAGGTAGACCATCAGCCAACCAAGCCTTGACTAGGACCAGCAAAGAAGGGTCCCACAACCACATTAAATGAAATTTGAAGGAGGGGTTCTTGACATTTTCACGACCTTGCACAGAAAAATTTATGGGACAGTGATCTGAGCCCTACTAGTCTAGGATTTCAGAATTGGAAATCCACTAGTTACTAAGCCAAAAGTTGGAAACCAAAAAATTTTCTAGCCTTTCAGAGATAGAGTCTACCCCTCATCTCCTATTACTCCAAGTAAACAAGCCATTGAGAGGCTTTATATCTATCAAATTCAGCTGGGCTATATTAAGGTTAAACAAAGATGAAGAAGGCTCCAAACGATCCAATCCACCTCTCTTCTCCTCAAGACTAGGAATTGAAATCCCCAACAACAACCCAAGGAAGCAAAGGAGCTAGAGATCACACATACCTTAAGTGTTCCCACAAATGAGCCTTGCCAGGTGTGGATATAAATTTCCTCAAGCTCCCTTCGGGTTATTCTTATTTTTCTAAGTCTGATCCATGCTCCATATTTTCTCCACCCCCTTTTGAAAAGCTTTGTCCGCTACCACCACATGTCTACCTAGCGCTCATCGTAGGAATTCCTTCCTTTGCTCTCCAACCGGCCCTCGCCATGTTTCTGTGTGTCAGCAACACGGGTATTTGAGAGCCACTTCCCATCGCTTCCTTATCAGGCCCCATCACGAGCCATGTAGCATCCATTCGCGTAAACTTTTTGGCAGACCCCACAGTCAGTGCTGGTGGTAGAACTTGCCTCCACGTGTCTTCACCATGAGGGATTTTCATCACAAGGAGGAGGAATCAACAAACAACCCCCGACCCATCACCACGCATATCCTTTGCGAGGACTTCATAGAGAAGAAGGAAAGAGTGAGTGGCGTGCCCCGCCATATTGCCACATGTCTTAACTACCTTCATGGGTAGGCGACACATGTCAGCACTATGTTTTGTTGGGACCACTGCCATCATTCATAGGGGATGCATCTAGTGCGCAAATGACCACGTTCCATGCTCATAATTTTTTTGTTGCAACAACCATGGGATATCATTGCTACAGGCATCATTAATCGTGACTCAGAATCTTTTTTGTTATTAGCCCGCTAGGCGGTGGGATTTTTATCTATATATACCACTTCTTCCTTCCGAAAATGAGTTTGGAAGACATAAAAAAATTGGGGAAAGACATTAGGCCTTTTTGTACTGTTTTAGATTATTGTATGAGACTCACAGACTGTGCCATTATTCAGCTTTTTTGTTTTACTAAGCTATTTGATAAAACATTATACTGTGTCATTATTGTACTGAGTTGTTTATTTGCAAAAAATTTATGATTTCAATATAAGCTTGTTGATTTAGACCATGTCTTTTGACTCTTCTTTTTAGTAAATGTATATGGGAATTATTTTATGTTATTGGATAAATTATTCAGGTTTTCATCTTTGATTTCTATTATTTTGGGACACAACAAATTGTTGAACAGGCCCTTAAATCACATCCAAAAGATAGATTTATTCGTGCCTTACATCTAAAATCTTGGGGCATCCCCTTAGTTAGATCTTTATTTTTTATATTTGTTTCCTTTTCCCATCTCAAAACCCCAAATACAAAAGAAGTCGACTTCTTTAAAAACTTGGAGGTCACTCAGTTTAGCGCAATTGGTCCCCCCATTAACTAAGTTTCCCATAAGGCTATTACCTTGTCATTTTTTGGCATCAACAGTTTCTTTTTTCTGACACACCCATTGGGACTGCTTAAATGTACCTAAATCTAAAGTGGGTGTATGAGTCATTGGCCTATTACTAGATTCCAAACAATGAGTAACCCTAGTTTATTAGTGCCACCACTAGGAACAGTACAAGCCAGAACCCATATAGTGAATGTTTCACCCCCTTCGCTAGCCATGTTGCCAATTTCTAACATAAATTATGTGGTGTGGGATGTCAAAAGTCCCCTTATAGCACCAGTAGCACCTGTTGTTTGGGCCCCTATCCCGGTCTCTGCTTTAAAAGCTATACCTAAATTTACTGGGAATGGCTCAAGAACACCATCCGAACATCTGTAAGATGTGGTGGACATTTGTTTGGTGCATGGAGTTACCAACCAAAATATAGTGCTAAGGTTGCTCATAGCCTCTTTCAGGGGTAAAGCACTAGATTGGTACCGCACTTTGCAAGCTAACACTATTGGTACTTGGGATCAACTCGAAAATCCTTTCTATGAAAGATTCTCGAATGATGGAGATAGGTCTTCACAATATCATTAGTTGTCAGTCATAAAGCGGGGCCCATATGAAGCCATGACTGACTTCAACATCCGGTTCCATATAAATTGGCAGAGAATTCAGGCTGCTATCCGCTCGTTGACTGAGTTGGCATTCATGTTTTACTTAAAATCCATCAACGCCAAAATCTTGATGATGATTTAGTCTCTAAGTGGAACTACTCTACCAAATGCATACAACGTCATAGTCAAGGAAGAGAACAATCTGATAGGCACTGAGAAGTTGCCACCTCAACCCATCATGCCTATATTTCCCAAAATATCAGTTCCCACCTAGGAGATGCCATCTACCAGTGTGTCCTCTTCACCTCAGTCCATGTACACATATCCGTGCACGCCATAGAACATCACTTCCACATCTGGCTCTCTGAAGGATGAGATGAGCGACATCAAGTAGATGTTGTAGGCTATGGCCACTGAAATAACTACCATCAAGTGGAACCAATTTGTGCCTCTGAAGCCAACCTATCAAAATTATCAAGGTAGAAGATCTTCCTACTAGCAAAATCAGTTCCAAGAAAGCTCGCACACAAATCCACAGGCTCAAACAACTAATCAAATAGTGCTAGTACCTACTCCATTGCAAAATGCTCACCCAAGCTCGACTAGAGAGTTGACAGCAGGGCAAAACAATTTAGTCGATGACATCAACGCTTGGTGCTTCCCCTGTGGTGACACACATATGCCCTGAAATTGCCCGCGTGACAATGTACAACAAAAGGTGGTGGAACAACGTAGCCAAGGTGCGACATCAGATTCTGGAGGTTATGTATATTCCTCTCCACAAATGGAAAATGCGGTACTCATCGTGCAAATGCAAGGGATGTCTTTGGAGCGAGAAACAGATATAACTCCTAATTACACGCTCTTCTCATGGATGGAAGAAGAAGAGGCAATGTTTTCCAACAATGCATCAACATCGAAAGCCCTGCAAGTGTAGTTTGATTACAACACTCACTCAAAGAGGAGATTCACGGGAGAATCAGTCGTTCCACCACCATTCATCCCGCAGCCCAAAAGTGCCTCCGACCAAATAACTAGTACCTTTGCAGTTGCACAACAATGTTAGCTGTAAAGGGAAATTGTTATAACCAGGGCTAAGGAGCAAAAGCCTTCAAATTTGTCACCATTAAATGTGGTGAAACAATTGAAAAAATCCTCCGCTAATGTGTCCCTTTGGGATATCTTAGCTATTCCAAAGCAGAAGACATTGCTACAAAAGGCTCTCTGGGAAGATCCAATCATTGAGTCAATGGAGCAATCACTCAAGGGAAAGGCCATTGACCCACCACCTCCTTCCAAACTTCTCACAAATAGCATAGAGGAAGCCTCTATCGAGGTTAGAGATAAACCGAAACCAAAACCCTTTTTCCTAACTCTTATTGTGGGGAAGAAACTACTGCATAATTCCATGATTGACTCTGGTGCTAGCACCACAGTCATGCCCAAGTAGATAGTTGAAGCCTTAGGACTTAGCTATGAACCTTTAAAAAGGGGGGTTATGCAGCTTGATTAGAACAAAGTCAAAACCATAGGTGTCATGAAAGACCTCCCCTTGACTTTATTCTCTTGCCCCAGCATCACAGTTCCACAAGATACTGTGATCATAGATGTTCCTCCCATGTTCGACCTTTGCCTATCCCGGGACTTCACTTCAAAGATAGGTGGATACCTTTCTTTGGATTGGTCACGATAGATTCTTAAGACCAAGCACAAAGTTAAAATGAAGATAATATCTGAACCTCTACATTCCGAACATGTGGCCGATGAAGCCATGATCAACTTTGAGGTTGCCCATACCTCTTTCACCAAAGAGGAAATGTATTGCACCGAGTTACTAGAGGATGAAAAAGTGACTAGAGATCAGACCAATCCAGAAGAGGTTCTCTTGAGTGAATACATAGACACTGATCCTTTTGAAAACTATCATGCTACCAGGTTAGGCACCTATGTCATCTATGATGAAGATCAAGAGATTTCAAAGGTCATAAAGGAACCCGAAAGTGGTCAAGCCTTAGAGTTACGGACGCATCACTTTGATGGAGCCAAATGCAAAGTTGGTGCAGGAGTTGAGATATGTTTGATATCCCCACACAATGAAAATACACTTTGATTATTCTGCTTCTAGTTCGCTTGTTCAAACAATGAAGTTGAATATGAAGGCCTAGTGCAAGGTCTAAGCCTTGCAGAGCGAATGGGTATAAAGCAAATAATGGTGTTCGGAGATTCTGAACTGGTGGTCAATCAAGTCCTAGGGATTTTCGTAGCCAAGAATTTTTGCATGAGATCCTATAGACATAGAGTCTGCGACCTAATCGAGGGCTTTGAAGCCTTCAATATCCAGACAATGCCCAGAGAGAAAAATACAGAGGTAGATCGCCTAGCCACAATTGGATCTCAGTTTGACCCTGCCTTTGACCTAATTCATAACAAACACTCTGTGCGAGTGATAGTATGATCGACAATTCCAAATAATGATCATAGCTGGAAAGTGTTCGAAAGTGATGAACACATTGCCTCATTTATCCAATAGTCAAGAGAGTTCGCCAAACAACTCCAACCAAAGATTGTCGAGGCCTATGATGGACAAATCATTCAGCTAAAGTCCAACAAGCTTCCAAAGGGGTTGGTCACTCTCAAAAACTTGTTTGATTGTGACGATGCAAGGAATGATAAGAGGAAGTTTGTAGTGGACAAAAGTGACTATGCGGACCTTTAGGTCAAAGATGGAAGAAAGCTCAAAGTCAAGAAGGATGTCTCACATCATGATAAAGAAAGGATCATTAACTTCTGTGAAAAGTATAAAAGAGTAGTGGCCTAGTCATATGATGACCTCAAGGGATATGATCCCAAAATCATTCAACATACTATAGAGTTGATGGAAGGTGCAAAACCAGTCCACCGGAAGCAGAGGCCAGTGAATCCTAAGATTGAGGCACTAATGGAGCAAGAGCTGACAAAGCTAATTCAATCTCGAATCATCTTCTCGATCAAACATAACACATGGTAATCCAAACTAGTCCAAGTCTAAAAGAAGAATGTAGATATCCACTTATGTGTTGACTTTCGGTACCTGAACAGAGCATCCCTAAAGGACCACTACTCGTTTCCTTCCATAGAGTTTATCTTGCAAATAGTGACAAGATCAAATATGTTTTCTCTACTAGACGTCTTCTTCGGGTACAACCAAATCTGGGTCAAAGAAGAGGACCGACACAAAACAACGTTCACTACCAAGTGGGGAACGTTTGCATATGCAAAAATTCCTTTTGGCCTCTCAAATGCGGGAGCCATTTTCCAGCAGGCAATGGATATCGCTTTCAACTAATTAATCAACAAGATCATCCTAATCTATTTAGATGATCTGACTGTATTCTCTATATCTAAGGATGATCACTTCGATCACTTAGAAATGGTTTTCAAAAAATGCCAGGAGTTTGGGGTATCCCTGAACCTGAAAAAATGTGTTTTCGAAGTGCCACTGTATAACTGAAAATATGTTATACTTCTGTGAATCCTTGCATGCAAGGATACTCAATAATGAGTCCTTGCAAATCAATTCACACTCTCTATCCGAGAAGAGCAGGGATTGATATTGTGGCCCTCAGATTAACCCTTTACCCCACAAATACAATCTCGGAACGAGAGATTCAAAGAGGAGAAGCAAGAATGCCAATCTCCATGAATCTGTTCTTGCAATGCAACAATGAAAACTAATCTAAATGGCTGTAAAATGCAATAAACCAAACTAATTTATTGAAATGAAATTAATCTACATGCAATGCCATAAATGAATTATTTTGCAAATTAATCTACTATGAAGATTAAGCTAAAATGTAATATTAAACTATATGCTCTAAAAATAAGATGCTTATATAATCAAACTAATGTAATCTCAAATGATAAAATTCAAATTTGTAGCATAAGTCTGATGTAAAAATTCGTGATTCTTTCTCTTTTTGAAATGAGAATGAGAGGGAGGAAACCATTTATAGGCAAAAGTGGAATTGAAGGAAAATTCAGAAGCAATGTGGGATAAATAGAAAAATAGAAACAAATCTTGATTGGAATTCTTTTTTAGTTTATTTCCCTTTTAACTGATTTGTTTCCATTTTTTTCATCACAGGATATTCTTGAAAGGATATTTCATTTATTTTATTTAATTTAAGATTATTATCTCTTTTAATAAAATAAAATAAGATTATGTAATTTAGAAATGAATATTAATAAAATAAAATAAAATTATTTAATTAAAAATAGATTTAATTAAATGGCATCATTTTATTTAAGTAATATTAACTTCAATTAAATAACATTATTTTATTTATTAAAAAGGATTTATTTCTTTTGATTAAATAAAATTAATGAAGCATTCAAACCTTAGGAAAAATTGAAACATTTGAAATAGCTATGAATTGATTAAGAAATTTGATTTGAAAATGCGACAATCATTGATTCAGAAAGTTGATGTTGACAAATTAAATAAATGGGGCCCAAAGCCTGTGACCATTTTAGGGTTGTATACATTTGCCCCCTCTTGACTAATAATGTGAGGTCGTAATTCTACATGCAACAAGAATGAAGTTGCAATGATCGACGGTGGGGATCACAAACAACTCGTGATGTGAGGTCAATTCGGATCACATCCGACAAACATAAACAAAAGGCCTTTGAACATGAGGTCGATTCGGGATCAGATCCAGCAAAGTGAGAGATAGGAATCTCAAGCAAGGTTTCCCCAAGAGAAGCAATTGATGAATTGATAAAGTTGAATCAAGGATTGAAGTTTGATAGGTATTGTCCCCTCGTGATCGAAATTGAAAATTGAAAAATTTGATCAAATCAAACAAAAGATAAGGTTCTTGATGTAAGATGAAAAATATAAGAATCACAGAACCCAGGTAGATCAGCAAGAAAATTATGCCCTAAGGTTGAATTAGAAGAAAAGAAGTGGGGTGAAATCGAATGGAAGATAGAAGTTTGGAAGAAATGGAAAGAAATGGAAAGAAGGAAGAGAATCTGCCTCAATAAAGAGGATGCATCAAAATCAATCAACTGTTTAAGATAGGGAATTTCGATTGAGATCACAAAAGAAGATAAGGAAATGAAGAACATGATCTCAGTTGATGAAAAATCCACAAGAAAGATGAAGGAAACCCTCTCAAACCCATAATACAACCTAAAAGTGTAAATTAACATGAAGTCTAAATAATGCAAGCTACATGAAAATGCAAAGGTGTACTTGCAATAGGGTAACATAGGTTTTTGTGTGTTCATCATTCATTAGAGAATGTAAGAGAACTTATTTTCATCATTGGGCCATTATTACCAGACATCGGACGATCACACAATCATCACTAGTCACAAACGCAACTATGAAGATATGAATGTGATTTATATCAGCTTGGAATGTGGAAAGATTCTAACATGAGCATCAAAGACATGAAGGTCAAGATGACTACAATATTAGCTTACCCAATTTAATGTAGCAAAACCACGCTCGCATCAAGACATAAACACCAGGATTACCATGAGAATGGTTGTGCAAAAACATTCAAGGACAATGCCATAAATCTCTTAAGTGTGTCAAGGAGACAACAAGAGACACTGAAGAGGTTCAAGACAACACCCACAAGCAGAAAGCAAATAAAAACATGCCCCATGCCCCAAGTCCTCTAGCTATGCATCACTGAGAGACTTATTAGACAAGGACACTCAACGAAAATCAATATCAGTCAGCACACAAAGAAAAGATCATGGCATATCTCAAGCATTAAGTGTTGCAATTAAAAAATTTTAAGTGTGTAAACTGATACTGAGTTCCGAGGATAAGGATCGAATGCTGGCAAGTAGGTAAGATCACATGACTGAACTAGATAAGACCAAACCGATAAGTGTTGAAAAACACACGATGTCAGGGGTTGTGTTGAAAAACACAGCTTGCTAGTGTTGAAAAACACCGTTTGCGAGGTGTCCTAAAGACGAGCATATCCAAGAGACCAAAGCTAACATAGTGATGCCTCTAGACAAAGACAAAGACCAATTCCAAACCAAGGCAATAAGGACAAGGCATGATGGAGAAAGGCTAAGTGTCGAGGATGCATGCTAAGAAATAGGGATGCAAAGGCCTCAAGTAGCGCCTGTTTCTAGGTTTTCACCACTTGGAAGAATTTTTTTTTTTATTTTTTATTTTTTTGAGTTTTTTTGTATTTTTCATTTTTTTTGTATTTTTTCAGCATCATATTTGATTTTTTTTGGATTTTTTGACAATATATCAATTTTTTTTTTGTAATTTTTTCAGTATCATATATCAATTTTTTTGGAACTTTTTTCAGGGTCATAATTATATACAAAGGATGCCCCCAGACAGAACGGGCATCAAGGATAGAACTTCTTCAGTTGCAAAACATTAATAGGCTCAGGGAGCTGCTCCCCCTCTTTAGTAGATAGTAGATAGGCACCTATGCCAAAAGTCACTGGATGATGTAGGTCCAAGCCAATTAGGTTCAGAATTTTCCTTCTATTCTCGACATTCTCTGTTGGTTTTAGGATTCTCTCAAGTAGACAAGATTCCTACTTGAATTGTCTAGGGCTTTTAACCTTTTTTTGAAGGCTTTGGACATCCGCTTTGATAGACCCTCATATGGTCAAATGATGCTTTTACACTTCTATCAAGAAGTTCCAATTTTGCAATCTCATGGCGCTGATAGTTCTATCTCAGAATTCAGACCTTGAGAGACCAAGTGATGGAATTCTCAACTCTAAAGGTAACACTGCCTAGCTGCATGTGAGGGCAAAAGGAGTAGCCCCAGTTGGAGTACGAATACTCGTTCTATAGGCCCACAGGGCCGGATTTATCTGTAGGTGCCAGTCTCTACCATTCTTATGAATTGTTCTGTGCAAAATCTTGAGAATGGTTTTGTTTGAAGCTCCCACCGACTACTCTTTGTGGGAAGTAAATGGAGGACCAATGTTGCTTTATCTTGAATCTTTGGCAAAGTTATTTAAGGTCCTTATTTTTGAACTGACCTCCATTGTCAGTGATGATCTCAGATGGCACTCCATATCGACAAATGATATGGTTTAAAATAAATAAAGACACTGCCTTGCCTGAGGCAATAGAAAGTGGAACAGCCTCTACCCATTTTGTGAAGTAGTCAGTAGCAGTGATAATGAACTTATGCCCACCTGATGAGTTGGGATGAATCTTCCCAACAAGGTCAAAGGCCCATCGCTGAAATGGCCAGTGAGATATAGAAGGAATTAGCTCCCTACCTAGAGCATGTATCAGGTGTCCATGTTTCTGACATTTTTCACAAGACTTAGCAAATGCTACTGCATCTATCCGCATCGTAGGCCAATAGTACCCTGCCCTAAGCAACCTTCTAGCCATGGAAAGACCATTATAATGTCCTCCACATATGCCCTCGTGGATGTCAACTAGCGCTTGATCGGATTTCTCCTTTTCTAAGCACCTAAGAAGTGTTCCATCTAGACCCTCCTCCTATACAAACTACCGTAGATGAGGGAATGGCGAGGCGCTATGATAAGGTTTCTTCTTTCAGATTGGTTAAATGTATCGGGGATGATGCCATCACGAAGATATGAGTAAATAGCACCATAGCGGGAGGATTCATGATTGACAAGGGTACAAATGACATGGCTTTCGGGTGAGTCAAATATGGGATATCATAGCTCTTCCACCAGGAATTCATATCTGGACTCATGTTCCTCTAACTGAAGAAGTGAAGCAAGGGTGGCCATAGCATCAGCTGCTTTGTTCTCAGCCCTAGGGATTTGTTGAAAGGTGACAAAAGTAAAATACCGTTTTAATGAATCAACCATTTTTTTGTAAGGTACCAACTTGTCATCTTTTGTTTCGTATTGTTCATTGACTTGGTTGATGATCAGCTGAGAATCCCCATAGATATGTAGTTATGTGATATTCCACTCTATGGCCATTTTTAGTCCATTTGTCAAAGCCTCATACTCAGCTATGTTGTTTGTGCATGGAAAGAGTAACTTGTAAGATTTAGGAATAGTATATCCATGAGGAGAAACAAACAACACACCAGCTCCAGAACCATTTTGCATGTAGGAACCATCAAAGAATAGTTTCCAGGATCTTTCAGTCATGTACATAAGATGCTCATCTAGAAAGTTGACTTGAATGGGCATATTATCTTGAATAGGGAAATTAGCTAGTTGATCTGCAATAGCTTGGCCTTTGATTGCTTTGTGCTCAATATACTCTATGTCAAATTCAGAAAGAATCATCATCCATTTAGCAAGTCTACCCGTGAGAGCAGCTTTACCGAGCAAGTATTTGAGAGGATCAATTTTTGATATGAGGTGTATGGTGTGCACGAGCATATAGTGTCACAAATTTGAGAGAAGTAAACACTCATCACAGGCAAGCTTTTTCTAATACTAGTATAATTAACTCCCCATAAGAAACCGAGTGCTAATTAATATAATATATGGCCCTTTCTTTCCCTTGCTCATCTAATTGAGCCAACAATGCCCCCAGTGAAGATTAAGTAGCTGAGACATATAAAATGAGAGGTTTTCCTGGAATGGGAGGCATTAAAATGGGAGGATTTTCCAAGTATTCTTTAATTTGATCCATGCTCTTTTGGCAATCCTCATTCCAGACACATTGAACACCTTTATGCAATTTTTTGTTGAAAGGTTGTGCTTTATCTGCCAATTGTGAAATAAACCTCCTTATGGATTGAAGGCGCCCTTGAAGACTCCTCATTTGGCTGACATTTTTGGTAGGTGGTATGTTTATAATGGCTTGAACCTTTCAGGGTCCACTTCTATTCCTTTAGCTGAAATGATGAATCCCAATAATTTTCCAGAAGTAACACCAAATGCACACTTTTTGGGTTTAATCTTAGTTGAAATTGTTCCATGCGATCTAGAATCACTTCTAAATCAGCCAAATGTGTTCCTCTTCTCTTAGACTTAGCCAGGGTGTCGTCCACATAATCTTCCATATTCTTATGCATCATGTCATGGAAGATAGTTGTCATAGCTCTTTGGTAAGTAGCTCCTGCATTTTTCAATCCAAAGGGCATGACATTCCAACAATAAGTACCCCAGGCACATGTGAATGCAGTCTTTTCTTGATCCTCAGGAGCTATCTTGATCTGATTATACCTAGAAAAATCATCCATCAAAGAATAGATCTCATATCCACAACCACTATCATGTCTATAAAGTTAGGAAGTGGAAATCATCCTTGGGCATGCCTCCTGCTAAGATCTCTAAAGTCTGTGCAGATTCGAATGGTTTTATCACGTTTAGAAATAGGTACAATGTTGCAAATCCAGTCAGCATAGTCTATGGCTCTAATGAATCCTACACCAAGGAGCTTTTCTAATTCAGCTTTCACTAAAAGAGCTATATGAGGGTGCATTTTTCTCAACTTCTGTTTGACTGGTTTCACACCTGGAGCTATGGAAAAATGATGCATAATGAGATTAGTGTCCAACCCTGGCATGTCTGAGTATGTCCATGCAAAGTTAATTTCCTTCTTTTGGAGGAACTCAGTATAGGCTTTCTTTTCTTCAGGTGATAAAGATTTAGCCAAGTGTACAATTTTGAACTTCCTCTCAGGCTCCAAATTAACAAATTTCTCAGAGGGTTCAACCAATACCCATGATCCTCATTCCCGGAAGTAGCTTGAGACTATCATACCCCATCCGTAGGTGCCTCTCCGGGAGGTTTTCACCTTTGATATCGGCTTTTATTTTTATTTTTTTGGTTTCATTAATCGTACTAACATAGTGGTTTTCGCCATCAGAACTCTTATTCTATTTTTCTTTTCTTTTTATCTTGTGACTAAGGTACTTGATGTCAGGTTCTGTCATACTGGTAGCCGGTTCACTGGTGGAAGAGACTACAGGTTCAATGGCATTTAGATAGTAGGTGATCTCATAGTCATTGTGAAATGTCAAGAGTTGAGGCTCTTGGTATCGTTGAGACCAATCAATAAGGTTGGGGTGAACAAGGGGTAGGTTGATGACCGGTTCAAGATTAAGGATATAGGTGGTGTCATCTCTGGTGACTGTAGAATTGGAATCTGTCAAGTTTCCCTCTAAAGTGTCTAAATCAGAATTTATCCTAGCAAGCGAAGAATCATCTACTAATGTGACATGTGGGTTCCAATCTTCTAATCTAACACGTGACTCATCAGTTACATCAAGTTGAGAACTATAAGCGTGGACAAAATCCATATCCAAGTCAACTGTTGCATCTGAGAGTGAATCCCATTCAAACTCATGAGAGTCTATTTCTGAATTATTGTTGGAGCCTCGTGATGTAGAAGCCTCAAGATTTGGAAGAGGCTCTTCTCATCTAGCAATTTGCTCAATCACAAAATTATCTGAATTATCACCATCCGTTGTAGCTGGGATGGAGACACTATCCATAGTCAATCTTGCATTCATATAGTCACTATCTATTGCAAATGAGATAGGAGGACTATCAATTATTAAATCTCTTGAATCTTCCCAAAGGAGATTTGTTGAAGGTACCCAATCATCTGTTATGTCTTGTTGATTGGTCAAATCTGGTACATATTATGTGTCATCTTTACTATCCTGCCTATCAGAAATGGGGACAATGCATTTATTGTTGTTCATAAAGCCTAGGCCAACTGGTTTCTTAGACTGACGTGCAAAAAGATCATGATTGAGTGGTTCAGCTCTAGCATCTAACCTGTGACTAAGAGGGCCATATCCTGGATAACCCATCTTCTTGACAAAAGTATATCCTCTCCCATAGGACTTAGGAGAGGGGGAGAAATTTTCATTGTGCTGGTATTTCTCCTCTTTGTATATCCAATCTCGAACAGCTACTTCCTCTTTTTCATCTTGTATTGGTACTGAGGATTCAACAAACTTGTCAAATAGTGTCATTGCTGAAGATGATGGTATCATCTCCTGTGAAGGCTTTCCATATGTCCTAGGGGAAACAGGCATCTTTGCAAAAGAGTCAAGTTGATACCCCCCATGCCAAGGTCTACTAACTTAAATTTGTTTTGACAGTCTGCTAAAGTTGTTTCATAATCCTCTGCTGCTCGGTTAAGAGGGACATGAACATTAGCTGAGATTGAGTTAATTGATAAGGTGTTATCCCCTAGTATGCAAATTTCTGTTCCATTGTAGGGGAACTTAACACACTGGTGGTAGGTAGACGGCACTGCCTACATATCATGAATCCATGGTCTACCCAGTAAAATGTTGTATGCAAGGGGTCCAGTATCAACAATTTGAAACAAGATATCCTTTTCAACTGGGCCAATCCTGACAGGAAGGACAGCCAACCCCTTAGAACTTCGTTCTGCCTCATCATAGGCCTTTATGGTGATCTTCTTTCTAGTGTCGATCACTTGCTCTGAATAGCCCAAAGTTTTTAACAAATTCAAAGTACAGATATTTAACCCAACACCCCCATCAATCAACACGCGCCTGACACGAGTTTTATGAATCATGACTTCAATGTGAAGGGCAAGATTGTGTGGATGGCTTAGGGATTTGTCATCATCTTCAGAGAAAGAGAGGTAATGTGGGCTAGTAATGTGATTCACCATGCCTTGGAATTGGTCTATATCAATGTTGTTGGGGACATTTGCTATGTGCAAAGCGTCCTCAAGGATCTGCTTATGTCTAGGGGACAACTCTAGAAGCTCTAAGATTGAGATCTATGCTGGAGTTTTCTGTAACTGATCTACAAGATTGTAGTTTGGTTTGAGAGCAGTGGCGGACTTTATAGTGACATTCTTGGATGCCACTTGCTTGGATTTGTTGGATGGACCTAAACTAGGCCCTCTGAGAATAATAGGGGCTTGACTCCTAGTAACAACATTAAGGGCTTGGGAAGATAACCTAGAATGAGGACCTCTCAGCACCACAACAGGTTGGTTGTCAAAAATAGGGG
>VDFB02169714.1:0-11642 GCA_007258455.2 Sequoia sempervirens | reverse complement strand
TCATGTTATTTACAACAAGGAATTGTTGACTATTGTTTTGTAGCTTCAGATTATAGCCAAAGATAGAGAATAATTATCAACAATTCGTTATAGAGAACAACATAAACTGCATAGTTTCATAACTATCAACAAAAAATAAAAGCATCAAATGAAACAATGATGATTTCAACAAAGACCTAGAAAATTATCTTTCCAATAATGAATGGTTCCTATTATAGCGACAAAACACACAAACAAACACAGTCCATGACATGTTATTCTATAAAAGTGTAGTTGTCATGAATGTCTTGGATGTTCATTTATGACACTTGAAAACTAGAAATATTGGTTGTGTTAAAAGGGTTGATGGGGCAAGCAAGTACATTAAATTACATATTCTTTAAGCAATCTCACTAGCAACAAAAAATTAGTATCCAATTGGAACAATAGGTGCTCTAGTTGTTGGTGGTAAAAAAGTTAGAAGCCAATATGTAATAGATAAAAGGGATGGCATAACAAAATCAGATAGACAAGAGGTAAAAAGGTGCAACCAACATATGCCATTAAAGCATTTTGACATTTTTTATAGCATTGTTTGTGTTAATAAAATTTATTTCTAAGAAACACTAACTTTTTCATTACCATGCAACTATAGCTATGATCAACTCATCAAAAGAAATATTTGTAAATAGAGGAACTGCTACATAAGAACAAAACCCCAACCTTTCTTTTCAAAAATATCCTAAAAAGAATCGACCAAAAAATCATGTTCCACATGGGTCGATCAACATTTATTTGCAAATTGAATAGAAAAAGAACATTGTACAAGTTAGCTTCTTTGTTGCAATCAACATTAAAGATGACTCTTTAAAGATATTTATGCAATTCCATTTAAAATTTATGAAACTTCTACTGCTAACTATCTATGGTTGGTTGATGTTAGAACGGCCAATGGGGATCACTTATAGAAATTTATAATGTTTGTGTATTGTTTTGCAAATTTTATTGTTGTTTTTGTGACTCAAGTTTATGAATAGTGTATTATTTGTCATGCATTGTGCTCATTTCTTTATTTATGTCATGTGTCTCTAGTATTCATTTTTTTGTAAGAAAAATAGCAAAGTACAAGAAGATCACAAATCTTGCTAATAGGCTAACAATGACTCAAGTAATAAAAAAAGAATTATGCAATCATTACAGCGTTAGCCCTTTTAACAACAAGCAATACATCTACTTGTCAGGTAACATAAAAATATAGCCAATCCATTCACAAGTAGTTGACCTTTATAGAATAAAAAACATGCAAAAGGCTAAAAAACTCATAAGCTTTCTAACAAGAAGTACAAAGAATGACAAACGTTGAAGACTACAACCGACAATGAAAAATGCACAAGCTTCTCAACAAACAATTAAAAAAAAGTAAGCAAAAAAAAAATCTCTCAAACACATGTCATACAACTTGCTTTCTGAGCTTTTCTCATAGACTACAAGCACAATAAACACATAGTTAATGGATTCAACTTTTAGAGAACAACAAACATGCACTGCACAAGAAAAAGCCCAAAAACCCACAAGATGTTGGACGAACGATAGAAAAACAAAAAATAGTGCATACAAAACCTAGCACTTGGCTAAGATTTCATGAACTAACTATGCATTCACTTCATTTGTACCCATATACAAAAACACAACCAACAGATATAGTGAGATTTACATTCAATGCATCAAACATGTATTCACTACTTCAGTACCAGCTCACCGCCAAAGTTTCCAACTAAAATATTTTCCACAATGTATAATGTTCTCATTTTTTCCTAATTTACTTAAAGCAAAATCAACCAAAATAAAAAATTGACCCAGTCAAACCAATAGAAAAAGAGATAAACCATAATTTTCAAGCAACAAAAATATGTATTTAAATCCCAACTATAGGAAAAAGTAAAAACTATTTTAGTTTTTTGTGAACAACTGTAAATGGCAATTCTTATCTATCATTTGCTACATTGCACACGTTGTGAATGTCAAATGAATGCACTAATGGTAACAATGGTAACAGTGTTCCATTTAAACATGTGAGAATATAGACTTGGAACATATTTGTCTATTCACCAATGGATTACAATAACACTATATTGTTTCCATATACATCAATGGCTACATTGCTTCCGCAGGAACTAGCCTAGTAGAAAACCCTATAAAATTTTGATTCAATGACTAGATGTTTGGAAAAATTCATTGTGTTCTTCTGTTTTGCTTCAGTATTTGTTATTTTGTTGACAAGACTAGAACAATTTGCATTTAGACGTTAAATATTTGCATCAATCTAGTCTTCAAGAACTCATACAAATAAAATCCAACACTCACCTAAGATTTCAGGAATTAACTATGCATTCATTTCTTTCCTACCCACCAGCTCTCCAACACATTTGGCACAATTTGCATTGAATGGATCAAACATGTATTCATTGCTTGACGTAAAAGACAAATCCCGACTATAGGAAAAAGAAAAAAATATGTCAAACAACAAAATATAATAGATCAAACAACTAATTCACAATGAGATGCAAGTGATGCAATTGTAAACCAACAATGGCACACAGAGAAATATACATCAAACAATAAAATTTAATTCACCATCAAAAGTTTGAGAACAACAACTAACCATTTGAAAACCAAATTCAACAAAATCAACAATATATAATGTCCCCATATTTCCTAATTTTCTTAAAGCAAAATGAACAAAAATAAAAACTTGACCTACTCAAACCAATAGAAAAGAGATAAACAATAATCTTTAAGCACACAAAATACCCCTTAAAATCTTGAATTTAGCAAAAAGTCAAAAATATTTTAAACAACACAATCTCATTGACCAAGCACCTAATTGAAAAGAAAGTGCAATGGATGCAATAGTAAAAAACTTGCCTATCGATAGGAACAAACAATTGCAATAGTAACTTGCTTTTCAACAAAAATAAGTTTTATGTCTATGAATTACATTGCATGCCATTCACTATGCTCATCTGTCTATTGAGTAAGTCAAATTCTTGAACCAAGATTCTCCTTTATTGTTCACAACTCTTCCAAAACATAAATTTTATGCACATTGGAAGACTTAAAATTCATTGAAAATAAATAAGAATAATGATATAGGAATCTGACCTTCAAGTTCCTTATTGAACAACCAAGTATATTTGTGCCACTATAGATGTCTTCCTCTAGCTCCAATTGCAAGCAATAGTTCCTATTACATGGAAAAAAGAGACAAATTAACACAATAAACCACATGTAATATGTTGTCCATAAACATGAGTCACACAAACAAAAGTAAAATTTATAGAAAAATAGACCAACATGATAATTTTTGTAAACATTCCCCGTTAACTCTTGCAATGGAAACCAAGTATCATAAATACAAAAAGAAGCCACTTACTAGCAGTACACTAGCACAAAATAACAAAGATGCACAAACCAAACAAAAAACTTAAAACATAAAATCTTTAGAAGAAACAATAAACAAACAAGAATATGCACAAATAAAATCTAGTACTTGCATCCGATTTCATGAATTAACTATGCATATAAATAGAAACAAAACTCACCAGTTGAACACCATTCCTACAACTCCTCCCTCGATCAAGCATTCCACAGAATGAAAAATGTCAAAGATGGCAACCAATAGCGAAAAACACACAAGCTCCTCAACAAACAATAAAAAAACAATAAGGAAAAACCTGCCCTCCAACACATGTCACACATTTTTTTTTCCAACCTTTGCTCACAGGCTACCACAACAATAAACACATAGTTAATGTGTTCAACTTTTACATAATAAAAAATATGCAAAAGCACAACTGGCAGCTAAAAAAACCACAATCTTTTCAACAAACAATAAACAAACAAGAATAAGCACATACAAAACCCAACACTCGCCTAAAATTTCATGAACTAACTATGCATTCACTTCATCTATACCGACATGAAAAACCACAACCAAAAGCTAGCAATACACAAGCTTATAAACAAACAACAATAAGCACAAATAAAACCCAGTACTCAATCAAATTTCATGAATTAACTATGTAATCACTGCTTCTATACTCACCAGGATTTCATCACATCTCACACACTATTTTTTCCAAGCATTGTTGATACCCTACTACCCACGCAAGCAATAAGCACACAATTAATGCATTCACTTGCTTGTTATCGTCTATCATGCATATTTAATCTATTGTACCCATTTGCACCATTACACCTTGTAACAACAAACAATACTTCTAGTCATCAAATGCCAAAAACACACAGCCAATCCATTCAGCACTAATGCACTTTTGCAGAATAACAAACATACAAAAGTGCAACAAATATCTAAAAAACCCATGATATTTTCAAGAAACCTTAAAAAAACAAGAATAAACAGAAAGAAAACCCAACACTCGCCTAAGATTTCATGAATTTACGATGCATTCATTCTACATATACCCACATGCAAATATGCAATGAAAAGTCACAAAACCCATAATCTTTCCAACAAACAATAATAAAACAAGAATAAGGACAAACAAAATCTAGCACTTGCCAAAGATTTCATCAACTCATTATCCATTCAGTGCATATGCACCCACAGACTTATCAAGTATCTCAAATTCATAATTAGAAAACCCACAAGCTTTTCAACTAACGACACAAAAATGACAATAAGCACAAACAAAACCCAACACTTGCCTAAGAATTCATAAATTTACTATGCATTCACTGCACATGTACCCACATGCAAAATGCAACGATGAGCTAAAAGACCCACAAGCTTTCCAACAAATGATAGTCAAACAAGAATAAGCACCAACAAATCTGAGAACCCCACCAACATTTCATGAATTAGTTATGCGTTCATTGCATATGCACCCACATTACACAAGACGATTTTCAAAAGTGTTTAGTTTTCCTGTAATGTTTTAGGTTATCAGAGTATAAAAAGCGGGTGCATCACTCACTAGTTTACACGTTATACTTTACGCACACAATGAAACATCAAACATGGTAACCCATAGCTACAAACCGCACAAGCTTCTCAACAAATAGTGAACAAATGACATGCAAATTAACAAGCATTCTGCTTATCTTAGCACCCGGTGTCAACACATATCATGAAGTTTGCATTTAATGCGTTCTTGCTTCACTACCCGACTCCTTTGCCAAAGGCAGCAAAACAATATTTCAACAATGTATAATGTTCCCATATTTTCTAATTTACTTAATGCTAAAAGGAAGAAAAATAAAAAAATCTATAAACCAATAGAAAAAGAGATAAAGCTGTAATTTTCAAGTGCTAGAAATATGCGTAAAATCTAGACTAACAGGAAAAAGTCAAAAATATTTTAACAACACAACCATTGAAGCCGAGAACAAGTAAGAAAAAAAGCAAATGCAATTTTGCAATAGTATTAAACGCCTATTGGCGAGGGGAACTAATAATAAGACACACCAATCGCAAAGAGAAGCCGACATGAGACCATGTCTAAATTCAAACAAAAATATCAAATTTATCACGTTGGGCGAAAAATTACGGTTAAAGAAAAAATTAAAGTGATCTTCAATTCAAATGTGCACCATGCCGCGATATCTGAATGAAGCCGACAAAAAATTGAGCGAGGAGGAGTAAGAGCAAAGCCCGAGATCATTAAGTTCTTGAGGAGAAAAAATGTTATGGTTTATTACGCCCAATGAAATCGATCACTTGTTTTGAACAAGATATTACTTGACTTCGTTATGAATTCCCATTCTGCAATAGAAATGGTCAAATGAGAAATGCAGAATTAACGTTCCCCTCACGCATTTCTGATTTGTTAACATTCCTTTTGACTGCTCTCATATGTATGAATCAGACACCATGAGGACAACTACATACCCGTTGAACAATGAAAAACGTGGAGTTGAAGCGAAGAATTTACATTTACATTTACATTAAAAAAACTAAATCGGACTTGTTCAGGGTCTCACCTACCACGATGCGACTCAAATTTTGAATGGGTTTTCCTTGTTCGATTTACAATATTCAACCATTCAGATTAGTATCTATCCATAACCTCGCTATAAATATGGCCTCCTTTGTATGGGTTAATTACCATCTTCATCTGCTCTCTCCCATATAATTATATTTCACCGTTTCTCATCAAGTGCTCTTTTGTTTCTTCTGAGTTGCTCATTTGTAATCTGAACAGCTTTCTTTGTGAAAGAACGCTCTCCAGTAGTGAATATGGCGAGATCAATGCTTATGCAAATCATGATAGTGTTTCTTGTTCTAACCGTTCTGTTTTCCCTACAAGTTTTTGCTAGATATAACATCAAGTCTAACGCAAATACTAGTGCAGATAGTAACTACAACAAAGCAATTTTTAATCTGTTTCAAGTTGTGGAGAAGATGCCATCATATACCAATTGCGCAGGCCATATTAAAGATTCTAAGTGCTGCAAATAGTAAAATAGTGCTACATATGGGAGTCTACCATTCTGACTCATGTGTACAGTAACAATGATATTCATGTTCGACGACCTAGTTCATATTCTCCTCCTAACTAAATTGATGGTGCTTTTATTAAATCTTGATCTTGTGTATTCTGCGGTAATAATAGAGCAATAAAAAATATTCCCTTCCAGTGTCTCTAATATGATTCGCAGCTCAAATTTCTATCATCTTGCTAAATTTTAGTAATATTTATGTCTATGGTGTTTGGATAAGTTTTTGCAAATGTATTCTTGCCATCCTATAGTGAATCTGCTTGAGAAAATATTTATTTCTATCCTCAATTAAGTAAATCAAAGAAAGTTTCCACATGCAATTAAAGATGTGAAATGCATTTATATCCCCTTTCGTAACTCTACTTGACGTTGCACGCACGTGCAAATTGAAAACCAAACTAGTGCAACTCTCTTACAATTTATCATTCTCATGTTTACATAAGGTCTAGCAATAGTTATAATAGATAGAGTTACAGATGGGAAAACCTAATCTAATCCGAGATTAACAAAGAATAAAGATTAAAGATGTAATTTCAATTAAAAGAAAGTTGTCACTCAACCACCGACAACACACCTCTGCTTTTCATAGTCTTCATTCAATAGAAGAGTACAACCCATGTTGAAAATAATACTTAAATGATTATATATTTAATTAATTATATAATATAAGGACCTTAAATCATTATATGATAATCATAATTTTACACATAGCACGAGGCATATGAATATTCTTAGCATTTCTCTATGGAATACCCCATGCATAAGTGTAATGTCAAAATTTGCATAACCTTGTGATTTCATGCTATGTTTTACATTTACTTTGGTGTCCATTCCTTTAGTATTATTTTAGGTTTATTTTAACTCTTGCACTAGTGTTTCTTGTTCTCAAGGTGCTCAATTCTTATATCCTATGATCATTTTTTTATTATTTTTTATCATCTCTTGTATTAGCCTTATGCTTTTCTAGTGTCTCATCATTTTAGAGCTAAAACTATTTAAACATAAACACAATGTGCAAACATGTGTATGAAATGCTAGCATCTCGAGATAATTTCTTGTTCAGTGTCCATTTTTTAGCATGTTTCTACTTGCCATATTCCTTGGTTAGTGGCTTCTACTAAAGACACACCCAAAAGGCTCATCATTCCCTTCCTTTTGGCCTACTCTTTTCATTTTTTTAATCTATCTTTTCATTTAGAATTATCTCTCTCAAGTGCTTATTCTCTTACTAATCTCTTCCATTCTCCCAAGCTCTATATAATCTCCCTCTATAACTCCTTTCAGCTTCCTCTTATTCTTTCTCTCAATCTCTCAAACCTTTATAGTGGATATTTTTCTTCCTTTCTATTAGAATTCTAGTGCATTAACTTTTATCTTTTACCTGCACTTAATTCCTTTATATTCACATCCCATTAATCCCATATTTCAATGTCTCTAGCCTCCCTAGATAGACTAAAACTAAGAACACATGCGAGTTTCTAACTATCTATTGGTTTATATGGAGGTAGACATACGAAAATAAATATTTGACCTTAAGGGAAACCATTAAAAATTTCTAAAAGGAATCTTGTTTCAATGTGTTGTACCTCTAATAACCTTGCCCCATTTAGCTTTTTGAAAAAATGTGCACACCCTTTTTCAACTTAAGTTTGTGTGTTTTCTCTATAGTGTCAATATTTTCCTCAATTCCCTCTAAATATTTAAGATGGTTGTCCCATTTTTGAAAGTTTCATCATGGATGGAAAGGATTTGGAAGGTTAAGCCCATGTACTTTTGAAAGTTTGGTGAAATTTGTTGAAACAAGGAAGTTATTTGATTCTAGGTTTTTTCTTTCCAATTGGTCCAAAACTTGTACCATAGGCTTTTTTGGCATAACTAGTTCACTTGAGTTTCCCCACAAAATTTCTTTCTCTATGCAAAACCAAAACATAAGTGAAATACACTAATTAGCAGTTAAATATAACCAATTCAATTAGTAATCCAAGCACCTAACTATTTATAATTTTATGAAATTAATAAATTACAAAATTTTGATGTCCTTTTGAACTTGATTGATAAGAATTAAATAAATTATTGGTTCACTTGAAAATCCTCATGCACTTTATTCCTTATTGACATCAATATCACATCATCACTCAGGAATGGAGATTCTTCTATCATCCCAACCAAATGATTTTAGTTGTTACGTTTAGAACAATTCCATTGAAGCTTCTCACAATATGTATACATATTAAATTATTATTATGTCATACTAATAAAATTCCATTTGATCCATGACCTTGATATTTAAATATTTCATGTTGACATCATTATGATCATTATGACCTTTCATAATGCCAGCATTAGAATTGTTCATTTGAACCAGACATTTTAGCTTAAATATAATCAATTAACTTATGATTATTCATAAGACCAATAATAATTATAATCCCCACACATGAATGTTTTTTGGATAACTCGAGCCTATTTGAATGCAAACTTTAACCATTAAAAAAATGGTTGGTTTAGTTCAAGTTTCCCATAAAGAATTATTAAAAGGAAGTAAGAGGCTCACTTTGAGAAAAAAGTGATCACTGCTGCCAAACCCATAATCGAAGCACAGGAAAATAAATGCAAATTTAATCTGGGATTCTTACATCACTCCACCAAGATTAATTCTTCCATCCAACGGATTGATCGATCATCGCATCCCCCACCTTTTATGACTTTGCAAGTCGAAGATTATCTATGCAATGGGTAATCATAAAATAATTATGCATGTAAGAACTTCATAAGAGTCCTCAAGAACAAACCCCAGAAAATTAGGGATTGAGGCTATCTAAAAAATTGGGTTGATGGTAATCTTCAATGAAGGTTGTGAAAAAGGAGAAAAGGAAACTATATTTTAAGGTGGATAATTCACAAGTACTCTGTATTTTGATATATATTTAGGGCATGTATCCCATGAACTCAAGCAACCATTAAGTTTTGGGGTAATTCTCAAGTATTAAAGGAATTTGAATTCTAAATATAGTTAAGTAGAATGTGCAAAACTCCTATGATATGTAGAAAGTTTAGGTAAAAGGCCTAATTGAACTCCTATTTGTAAATATAAAAATCCATACAAAGTAATTTTGCTAAGCAGAATAATTAATCTAAATTAATGCCAATGATTAAATTAGGAGAATTGGAATACTAGATAAGTGACAAAAAATTTGGATCTGTATAAGGTGTAGAATGGACAGAGGGAAATGGAAAACTATATGTACAATTTGAAACTTTATAAGCATGCAAAGTATAATTATGATACTTTTGGATGAGTTCAAAAATATTTTTCTTATTAAATAAATATATACCTCATATTCAAGACTTTTGGGCAGATTTCCCAAATGATTATGAGGCAAAAAAGAGGTTACATTAGAGTCTTATGGTGAACTAGATGAAGGCAATGCGTACCCATAGTGCCATAATAGGTAAATGATAATGGAAAAGTCCAACATTCCAATTATAAGATGAATAAGCTCTATAATAAACCTATTATAGACATCATTTTTTCTAAAAAAAGAGGTTTGTTCCATTGATGAGGTAACACAACATATCTTGGATAGCAGTATCGCTTGATTAAATCGTCATATTTGAACATTAAAAAAAGGAAGAGTCACCATAACATATAGAGGAGAGAATCAAAGGAAAATAAAATAAAAAGCTAACAATAGTGATGTTTTGGATAGGTTTTATCAAGAAAATAAAATTTTAAGAAGCTAAAGTGGTCCAACTTGAAGAAGGCCATAGTAGAGAATTTTCTTTTTTACAAGAAGAAATTATAGCTACTAGTCCTGAAGGAACACCTTCTACACCTAATTAGCATATGAGTTCTATAGTAGTTGGTACATACAATGTATTAGGAGGTACATCTACATCTCTTCCAAAATAATAGGATATAACTCTAGCCACAACTCAATTTAGAGGATAGAACAAATTGAAATCATCCCTCTAGACTCGAAGACCTTAATGCAACATATTGATACTCTTATCCCAAAAATAAAAGATATGGCTTTGTCTTCAATATCAAGGGATGCAACAAGAGCCAATATTTCACAAGTTGCTGATCCAATTATATTGAAGAAACAAAGTTAAAGAATAGCATTGATGCAATTGCGGCTTGAATGGAGAAAGATAAAATAAAGAAACAAGAGTTAAAAGGATAAGTTGTTGATCTTCAATGGTGTATCAAGAAATTGGTAGGTCCATTGCAATTAGTGGATCAAATTCCAACTACTCTTATCCTTCTCTCTTGAGATTAGGTTTCTTTATTAGATAAGGTGAAGCAAATTAGCAACACTATTGAAGAATGGATAAAAATATTTATTATAAGAGGAGAAGAAAATAACATATTTCTATAAAAAAAATGTGGGAGAAGATAGTAGAATGGGAAGGAAATATTCAAAATATGATTAATAATTGTGAAATTAGGTTGGAGCAAAAAAAAATATTGTCATCTAGGCTTAGGGTAATTGAAAGCTTGAGTGATAGATTTTTCCTCAAAGAAAATATTTCTACTCAAGAAACCCTCCCTAAGATTAAGTCCTAGTTTGAGTAGCTCAAGTTGGAAGAGTGACTAATAAAGGAATGCATTAAGGGAGTGAATGAATTAAAATTTCTTTTACAAATTTTAATGTTAGAGTTAAATTTTCTAGAAAAGATGTTGAACACAAATATTAGTGTTCATTTTGTTTCAAAAGAAAAGTTTATATTGTTAGAATTTAATAAATGTTCAAGAATTTATTGGATCATAAAGAAATAATTATATTCTAGAGGTAATTACTTAGGTAGATAACACCATGGTAGTAATAAATAAATACAAGAGAACGACTAGGAAAAGGGCTATGAAATATGTTCAAACTTTCATGAGTTATGATTCTTATAAGTATAAATAGAAATTAATGAGAGATCGGGATAAAAGTGAGGCAATTAAATATCTTATTGCATGAAATTGATTAAAATTATGGGCTCTCTTTCACCTTTAGGGTTTAGGACCTAAAAGGAGAGAGAAAATCTCCACAAACTTCACTCAAGAACAAACCCTTGAAATTTTAATGCAAAGAAGATTGAAATCTTGCAAAGGGACTACCCCAAAGGCTGAATGAAATCTAATGAGGAGT
>VDFB02169713.1:0-71370 GCA_007258455.2 Sequoia sempervirens | reverse complement strand
ACCTTTCTTACCTTTTTGTATTATTTGCATTGTTTCAATATAAAAAAAAAAAAAACAACTGCTAGAAACTACAACCTGTCTTCGTTGGTACTGCTTACAATTACAACCTGGCTTGAGGACAATGAGTACATTCATACATGCGGCATCATTTTTATTTGCTTCAAAACGCAACATAGGAAAGGAAGCGATTATCCAGCCCCTCAAATGCACCTATGGTATGGATGCCTTCTATACATCATAACTAGATTTCATTGCTTCTCGACGACTTAACTAACCGTTATGTAGAGATAGACTTCAGTTTACTGTAGCACCCTTTTGAAGCCATAAAACTGTAGTTGTTGGATAACCGCTTCTGCCATTTCCTCCTTCAACTATAGTTTTCCCTTTCAGCCCCACCGCTTTCTTTAAGCAGGCATTTGATAGACTTGAGCTCATCATAAATTATTTCTGAATCATCTCTCAGTAAAATGCAAGATGATTTCCGAATAGTGTCTAATGATATCTATCCAAAAAATTGCAGATGATTTCCGAATAGACTAATGAAATCTCTTGCAAAATATTTGCAATTAGCACAAAAGTGATACATTCTACATGTTGTGTAACCTTTGGCCCAAATGACACTATTATCTTCTTGGAGATGAAAATTAAAGATCAATCATTGGAAGCTTCTGTAAAAAATGGGACCCGCAAGCATTGCACATTTCCAAGAAGTTTTTACGTTGAACTCATTCTTCGGTCGCAATTGATAATGTCAGAGAAAAAAAATTATGCTATCATGTTGACCATTTCCCTACAGGTATTTAATTACCATAGCTTAACAATGAGGTTGACTAAAACCATGCAGTTTGGAATGAACAAATTGGTCTCTAACATCATGCATTTTAGATGAACAATTTTTTATCTTCATATTTACTCTATGATATCACTATTAATATTGTAATGTGAAAATGCTACCTATAGCTTTCCCCTTTTTTTGGGTTTAGTTTGATTGACTTGTTCCTAAGGCAATTATTGGTCTTACACTATTACCTATATAAGTAGCATATTTCAATATAAAAGTATTTAAAATTGTATATTATCTATTTTTTAAGATTGAAGGCTTTGATATTTTAAAGTCTCTTTATGGTGTAAGATATTCTTATTTTTCACGTGTTTGTAAAAGAAGAAAATATTCAAAATATTATGAATAGTTTTATTTGATATTTATGTTATATTAGTATTCAAAGATATTCACATGTTAAGAAAACATAAAGTATATACATGAAGCCACATTCAAGACAATTAGATTAATAAGTTAAGGGACACTTGGTCATGGTACCTATTCCCATTATTTTTTATGGAAAATATTCTTTATATTTTTCAATAGAACTTTTGCATGGCTTTTAATTGCATGAAGTAATGAGCAAATCAACATCATTTTGAATGTGTCTTCTAGCTTGGAAATATGATTTCCCTTTGGTTGTGGCATAATAAATGAGCTTGTTTGTGGCTAAAATATCATTAGAAGCTTGAGTTTTGTGATTGTATGATCCTCACAAATTTCTTCAATAAATTGGTCCCATTACTTAGAAGATGGAATTGTCACCTTCCTCTTGTGTTCATCCTATCTTCTATGTATCTTGTTTGAAGAAAGTTATATCCCAACAAATCACTACTTAAATTATTCTTCCCAAGCTTGGTAATGAAGGATTCATTGTTCTCTAGCCCAAAGTAGTCCTAGGTACATGCTTCCACCAAATTTGTAACCACATGTAATCATTGAGATGCTAAACCAAAGGAATGACATGCAACCTAAAGATGCAACTTGGGAACCACTTCACCAAGTATAGTAGTAGTTTCCATCCCTTCAACTTTTAGGACAATTAAATCCATTTTAATTAATAGGGCCCTAAACTTAATATGAATATGTAAAATACATATTAGAATACTAAATTAAGGCATAATTAAGTTCATTTTAATATGAATTCCAAATTATGTGTGAAAATGTAAAAGGGATACATTTTTTTACACTATAGTATTTATCCATCCAAATCTATGCATTCATTGAGTATATGCACATTAAACATAAATTTGATCAACACTATATCATATTACTTGATGCGTCAACAAAATATTTTTTAATTTAATCACTAACTTTATGAATTTCAAAATCAAAATGAAGATTTGTACTTTCAATTAAAAAATTATGATATTTTCCTACCATAATATCATATTCAAATTCTCCTTCATGTTATTCACAAGTTTCAAAGTTCATTGGGATATGAGGATGTATGTCAATATAAAATAATGAGACAAAATCATGAGGAGACTATGAAAATTAAGGGCTAATTGATAGGAATGGATAATTTTCCTACAATTGTAATTCAATGGCACTGTCAAAGAGTGTGTTTCTAAAGGTAAAATATATAAATTAAAGAGAAATGATAATATATTTAAATATTTAGAAAATTATCACTAAGCTCTCATTGTGCAAGTTTAACATAAAATATATTTAGATACTTATTAGAATGAGGATATGCACTTTATTTCATTAGGTGATAGAATCAAAGGTTAAAGAAACATAAAAAAATAATTTAAATATAATATATAGAGAAACAAAACAACACCTTTTCATATAAAATAAATCTTCATGTAGCAATAATTATTGCTCTTATATCATATGTTAAGAATATGTCATTATAGGTTAGGATGATCAAGAGTAATCCAAAACGTCGATTTCCCTTCTCTATTAATCTAACAAAACTCTAAAGGAGGGGATTCGCTCCTCGCAAGTCCCAAGACAAGCAGGGTCTAAAGGGAGTGAATGGCCCTCGATCACCTCAACATATGTACATTGTAACAACATATTCAATCTAGTAATCTTACATCCATAATCATAGCATGATATTTCTTTTCATTCTCTCTTGTGGAAGCTATTTTGTCTTGTAGGTGATCCTAGAGTATTGACGAGTTCACCATAAACTCCTACAAACCCTACATATTTTGTTAGTCCCATAATAGTAGGGGACTTTTCTTATTCCCAACACTAATGTAGTTAAAAAAAAGGAAAAAATGATGACACTAAGGTTCTAAAAATCTAAAAAAATCCTACCAATGGTTCCTAAAACTAGTTATTGGACACCTTTTCATAATTTCACAACCTTACCCTAAAGAATAACTAGGTATTTTTAAATCGTTTTCATTATAATTTAGATTAATATGTATGTCCTACTTAAGATATCTATTATTATGTATATTCATTGCTAGAGTTGGCATAGCAAGGGTTTGTGGGTTGAGATGTATAAGGTTGAGCTTGAATCTTTTTTTTCATTGGATGACATATTTTTATAGGTCATGTATAAGGTTTTTGTACTAAGGCTTAATGTATGAAATGACAATAAAAATTAGTTTTTATTAGATGTATGTGTTGGCAACACTTAGTTGATAAGATATGAATAATAAGGGGGTATAAAATGTAACCAAAAATAGTTATATATGATACTTGGTTAAATTAGGGTGGTATTTTAATTATACTAGTCTATCCTAACCTGTTCAAAATTATGCATTTGATGGGTAGAAATGACATTATGGGTGTTTATTAATACCATAAAAATGTATGTGCTATGAAATTGGTTTACTAAGAAAATTCCCCATGAGCACTACATGGGAAAGGGTAAGGAGTCATTGATCTATAAATTAATCAAATCTCTTTATGGCCTCAAATAGATACCAAGAATCTAGTACATAAAATTTTATTCATTTTCTTTGAAGTTAGGATTTGTGAGATTCATATTATATCTATATTTATTGTAATTACTTGATTTCAATTACTCTATTGTTAAATTTATTTGTATGTCAATAATACATGAATTTTTGTAAAAATAAGGATATTATTAGGGAATTGAAATCAAAACTATTTATATAGTTTGATTTGAAGGAGTTGAAGGTAACTAAGCTTATCTTGGGAGTTTATGTTAGAAGGGATATCTCTAAAGAAAATTTTAGTTAACCTAGAGGGAGTATGTTAACTCTTTTAGCATTTTAATATGGTAGGTTGCAAACCAGCAAACGTGTCAATTTCTATAGGAAAAAAGTTATTAGTTGACTATTGTTCATCTAGACTTGGTGAGATAGAGGATATGCCTCATGTTATGTATGCTATTTTATTTTTAGGTCCTGTGTATAATATGGACTACACCAAACTAGAATTTACCCTAGTAGTGGGAGTATTGAGTAATTTCATGGCTAATCTTGGAATCATTAGGTAGTACAGTGAATAGGGTATTTAAATATTTTTGGGGTACTTAAAATCAATCTATATATTAAACAGAGGTAATTCTTCAAGGTAATTGGAACACTTAGTGGATATTAAGGGATACATGGATTCAAATTGATAAAAGGATATTAATAATCAAAGGTTTACCTATGGCTATTTATTTAACTTATTTAATGGTTAGTGGGAACTAGATGAGTAAATAGTAGGTTGTAATCATTGCATCTCATATAGAGGTAGAGTACATGTCATCTACTCATTCCTATAGAGAGGCTATTTGGGTTTAGAGAATGTGTTCAACTATTGGGTCGAGTCAACAAACAATTATATTTTACTATTAAATTTAGAGTGTTATTAGTTTGGAAAAGAACTCAACTTTTCACTCATGAACAAAGAATATTAATATTCAATTATATTATTATTTGATGGCATAATGAAGGAAGGGAGAATGATGCTTGAAAATTCTAAAAATCTAGTGAATTTTAGTGATCACATAGATGTTTAGCTAGTGTAATGAGTCTATGGGCCTCAAGGTCACTAGTAGATAGTTAATAGTTTTTTGGTTTTCCATTTTTCTCTTGAAAGGTATAGAATATGTGGGAGAATGTTGTGATAAATTTCATATACAATGCAATCTTAATATATTATTTATTAATAACTTTTTATTTATGTATTATATATTTATATTTAATTGGGGTGTCCCATTTGGAGTGATTTTATATGCCCCTTATAGTTTGTAATAGGTAATTTTAAAGTCTCACTGAGAGTCATGAAATCTATTAAATGTAACTATAATATTTTTATTGTGTATAAGAGTTTCCAAAATGGAAAGAGCATGAATAAGGGGATTTAAGTATGGGCTAGAAGAAAATCAAGGAAGATGTTTAGTTTTCATAAGCATATTTTCAAAAAGAAAAAAAGACTAAAAAATAGAACACACGAGTTTCACAATAATTATTCTATTTAAATTTTATCTAAATCATATATATTTTGGCACTAAATTTTGTGCATTATTTGGGAACCTAATTTACCCCATTTTTTTCAACACATATTTTAAAAACCACTTGTGGTTTTTATTTTGGTCTTGGTGGAGATTGAGGTATTATCATATGTATTTATAGGCATTGTTGTGCTAGCACCATATTTTCTCTAGACTTAGTTGGTACAATATACTCTTGTGAAGGCTTAAGTCCATGATTGTATTCTAACTATTAGTGTCTCTATGAATACAATTCATTTGAGATTTTGAAGCAAGGATTTTTTGAAAGGGATTTCACAAGGTAAGCATAGATGTCAACTCTATCTTTTATAAGTTGCATTATGTCTTTACATATTAATTGAATTTGTATTCATATTAATGTATGTGATATTCTTTTATAAAAATATAATATATTACTTTATCTATATGTTGTCTCTTCACAGATTAGTGTAATGAGTATTTTTACTATCTAACTTCATGTAAAAAAATTACTCGTGCCAATGCACCACTAAAGGTATCTTTGCATTGTCTGTGCATATTAACTAAGAACATGAAATAAAATAAATAAAGAATAAATCTTGACTAATATCATACATATTTATAAATAAATGCATTATGAATGATAAAAATGTTAATCTATAATAATGGAAGAACCGTTCCCAATAAACCTCCCTTATCCAAGTATGTCCAATCTCCCTATCCTTGAAAAAATGGCTGGAAATATCATGTGATGATTCTTATTACAAAATACTGTGCCAAAAGAAAAAATATGAAAAATAAATTATATATAAAAATTCAAAAATTATATTGCATGAAAATGGAAAAATTGCATCAATAAATCCTAGCATCTTCAAGGAGGCAACCTCCTTCATGTAGTGTTTCATATAATATGATTCACGGGTGCTAAATTAAAATCCTACAACCTATATTTATAAGAATTCTAATCAAATTAGCTAATATTTCTCACGCATATTGGATTATTGAAAATAGTTGAAGAGATTACTTAAACAAAGCATATGCATCCAAAGCCATTATTACAATATAAAAGATTTGGGACTAATGGGTCCTAACATCCCCTCCCCCTTGAAGATACTTGTCCTAAAAGTTGAAGGGATGGAAACTACTACTATACTTGGTGAAATGGTTCCCAAGTTGCATCTTTAGGTTGCAAGCCATGCCTTTGGTTTAGGACCTCAATGATTACTTGAGATTATGAGTTTGGTGGAAGAATGTACCTAGGACTACTTTAGGCTAGAGAACAATGAGTCCTTCATTATCAAGCTTAGGATGAATAATTTTAGTGATTTGTTGGGCTATCACTTTTTTCAAACAAGATACATGAAAGATAGGATGAACACAAGAGGAAGGTAACAGTTACATCTTCTATGTAATGAGACTAATTTGTTGAAGAACTTTGTAAGGATCATAGAATCATGGAGCTCAAAATTCTAATGATATTTTAGCCACGAGGAGGATTGTTTATTATGCCACAACCAAAGGAAAAACCATATTTTCAAGCTAGAAGGCACATTGAAAATGATGTTGATTTGCTTGTTACTTCATGCAATTAAGAGCCATGCAAAAGCTCTATTGAAAGATCTAAAGAATATTTTTCCACTGAAAAATACTTGGAATAGGTACCGTGACCAAGTGTCCCTTAACTTATTACTCTAATTGTCTTGAAGGTGGCTTCATGTGTATACTTTATGTTTTCTTAACATGTGAATCTCTTTGAATACTAATATAACATAAATATCAAATAAAACTATTCATAATATTTTTGAACATTTTCTTCTTTTACAAACACATGAAAAATAAAAATATCTTACACCATAAAGAGACTTTAAAATATCGGAACCTTCAATCTTAAAAAATAAATAATATACAATTTTAAATACTTTTATATTGAAATGTGCTATTTATATAGTAATAGTGTAATACCAATAATTTCCCAAAACAAAGGGGAAAGGTGTAGGTAGCAATTTTCACATTACAATATTAATAGTGATATCATAGAGTAACTATGAAGATAAAAGATTGTTCATCCAAAATGCATGATGTTAGAGACCAATTTGTTCATTCCAAACTACATGCTTTTAGTCAACTCATTGCTAAGCTGTGGTAAGTAAATATCTGCAAGGACATGGTCAACGTGATAGCATAAAAACTTATCTGACATTATCAATTGCGACCGAAGAATGAGTTGAACGTAAAAACTTCTTGGAAATGTGCAATGTCTGCAGGTCCCAGTTTTCACAGAAGCTTCCAGGGATTGATCCAAGCAGATAACAGCGTCATTCGAGGCAAAGGTTACACAACATGCAGAACGTCTCACTTCCGTGTTGATTGCGAAGATTTTCCAAGAGACATCATTAGTCTATTCGGAAATCATCTGCGATTTTCCGGAGAGATATCATTAGACTCTATTCAGAAATCATCTTGCATTTTACTGAGGGAGGATTCGGAAATCATTTGCGATGAGCTCAAGTCTATCAAATGCCCACTCAAAGAAAGCAGTGGGGCCGGAAGGGCAAACTACAGTTCAAGGAGGAAATGGTGGAAGGGGCTATCCAGCTCTTTTTCCAAGAGCAACTGCAGTTTTATTGCTTCGAAAGGGTGCTACAGTAAACTGGAGTCTATCTCTACAGAACAGTTAGTTAAGTCATCGAGAAGCAATGAACTTTAGTTATGATGTATAGAAGGCATCCATACCATAGGTGCATTTGAGGGGCTGGATAGCCGCTAGGAAACGGCTATCCAGCCCCTAGAATGCACCGGAGGCATGGATAACCCCATACATCATAACTGCAGTAGTTTCCGATTCCAGTGATTTAACTCGCTGTTTTTGAGAAGTAGACTACAGTTCACTACAGCATCGTTTCAAACAAATAAAACTGCAGTTTGTAGTAACAAGACGATAGCACTGCTTTCTAAAATTACGCTGACACTACTTTCTCGCCACCTATAAATACCCCTCATTTCTTTCTCAATCTACATCACCACTTTCTCGCTTTCATCATATCCTTTTCGACGAGCTATTTATTCTCTCTCGTAACATTTCAGATTTCATCATAGCTTATTCGGCGAGCTATTTACTCTGGAGTTATTTCTTGTTATCTTTCTCGGCTCTCTGGAAGTGACTATGGACAGATCAATGCTTATGAAAATCGTAACAGTACTACTACTTTTCAACTTTTCATTCTTATGTTCGTCCTCAATGTCTCCGCTCGATATAATCTCAAGGAAACTGTAAAATACAATAACGGATATTAACAACAACAAAGCTATCGATAATCTGGTTCAAACCGTGGAGCAGTTAGCGTCATGTTCTAACTGCGCAGGGAATATCGCAGATCCTAATTGCTGCACAAAATAACAAAAGTTGTAGATTGGCATATGAACAGTCATATTGATATTCTAATCCAATCATCAACAATACAATGGAGAGTTTTTTTCAGTTACGATTTATTTTAGTTGACTGTTATAAGGCAGCAACAATACCTACTCTATTCCATCGTTCTCTTCTATCTATGACAAACACAAATTCCATTAACCTATAAAATTTGTAGAAATAATTATTTAATTTTATGATAAACAATATACTTTCTTATTAAGATCAGACAACTAATGTCCTGGTCGCAACTGTAATTTATTTGAATGGATGGACGCGACAATTACTATTGGTCTGAAATAATTGTAAGATTAAGTAGATATTGAACTAACAAAGTTAATTTCGGGTTATATTTTGAAGTGTTCAATTCAAAGGAATATGTTGCGTAGTTCTGAATCGTATATATTATATTACTTTTTTTACTTCTTGTAATGGTTAAATTTGCATATCCAATCCATTTAATTTTATATCAATTTTGATGTAATAAATTAATAAAGTTTTATATAGATAAATGGTGTTATTTTATGAAAAGTTAATTTCTTTTTTAAATATATTGTTCTTTTCTATTTTCACACATCTAATGTTTCCTAGATATATTATCGTGTCTATACCTAGACATTCATTCTTTGGACTAACATTGTCATTCCTTTATCCTAGGTTACTTTCATGATGTGCAGTAAAATTTTTGGATTTGATGTGAAAAACTAAAACACAATCAAATCCAGAAATTTTACTGCACTACTTGATGGATTGTGGAAACTTGATATCTTTACTTTCATGATGTTAGATTAACCTTACACCCAATGAAATTGACTTCAAAAATTCAGAAATTCAATTTTTAATGTTGTGGACTCTCATCTATTCTTTGAAAGTGAATTAGCTTGTTCATTACTCTAACTAATTTCACTGCCCCTTTCTAAGCATTTCAAAAATGGACATTTTCTTTTGAGCAAAGTTGAGGATGAGCATCCTAACAAATTTAACCTACCTGACAAAGGATTGCACACACTCGAGTGTATTGGGCTAGGGGATGATATCTACTGCTATGATTCTTTTAGGGTTTATCTTAACCCTTTTCTTTAATCCTTTGTGCCCATTACTCTTACCTTCTTGCATACTAATCATACACTTCTAAAAATTTAAGAAAAAAATGCACTCTAAACGTAATTGGTAAATCAATTATGCATGTTGGGAATGATATTTTCTATCTTTAGAGTATGCATTAAGGACATCACTATATGCCACCATAATCTCATCTATCAAACCTACAAAGGAAATATTCATTTCCCTTCAATGAAAGATGACACCTACCTTTCCAAGGCCAAATTATATTCTCGCATAAACATAGATGCCCCAAGAAGTTGTGAATGGTGTTGTAAGTTTCCTGAACTCCTTGGCCACCAATTAGTTATATCTTGTAGTGTCATAAATTGTCACCTTTAACAATTTCACACTATCTTCCCCCCTAAGTGATTGAGCCTAAATGTACACCTAATTTCCTAAATTATGCATTCCATAGCCTATTTTAACATTTATCAAGAAATTAAATGTGCAGGACCCAAGTATACATTTTTAAGTACAAAATAATTCTAAGGTTCTAGATCAAAAGTACTAGAAAGCCTGGGGTTCACCCTAATAATCAAGAGTGTTTTGGGGTTTGAACTCTAGGGGGAGATATTGGTTTCAACCCAACATAGATAGAAGGAGAGTGTATGTTCCACCACTTTATTGGTGTGAATGGAAGCCTCCCCTTAGGAGGGAAAGGAAGTATCTCAGACCTCCCCTCATTGAGCCCACCTAGAGGGATTGAAATGGGTGGCTTAGGAAAAGCAACAGAGAGACTACATCAGCTCAACCTAATCATTGGAAGGGGAACCATGCAAAATATAATTTAGGGAGGAACTTAGAGGTTGGTGGTTGGGATATAGGAAAGCCCCCCACTTTTCTATTGAAGCAAATACAATAAGAACAAACAAGGACCAAAATTTGGGGAATGAGGATTAGATGGAGCAGAAGGAAGTCGGTGTGCAAGTGAAGTCAAACACAAGGAGTGATAATGAGGTCTCTAGTAAAGGGATAGTCATCAATGATCCCAAAAGAAAGGGTAAGGCAATGATTATCCCTAATAAAACCCTAAGAAATTCTATGGATATGTTGAAGGAGCGCACTTTCTTCACAAAGTGGGGAGGAGGTGGATGCTCTGTGGAAATGATGGTGGAGTGGTGGAGAGACCAATGAGGCATAGAGGTATACATCATTTTTTTGGCATGTAACTTTCTTCTAATTATATGTCATCACCACAATTAAAGCCAAGCATCATGTTTGAAAAACTCTTGCAAATAGACAAAATAGGGATTTACATAAAAGAGTGGGAGCCAAACTTCAACCCCCATAGGCATGAATTGGACAGGATGAAAGCATGGGTAAATTTGCACAACCTTCCATCAAAATATTGGGATGAGGAAGTCCTAAGTTTGATAGGGAATCAAATGGGTACTTATATTGGGATCGATGGATCCTTGCTTCATGGTGAAATGAATGCTCAGGTTAGAATCTATGTAGAAATCAATCCAAGTAGTGAACACTTGGAAGAACTAGAAATTATTATGAAGAAGGGTAAGTGGTTCTATGAGATAGATTGGTGTCTCTCCACCAGCAAGATCCCTACATTTTTGAAATCTAAATTCATGAACAAGGCTTCAAAACTAAATGTTGGAAGCTTGATTGAGTCAAGAAGTGGACCTATGAATGGTAGGGAAATGCCAATGGATATGGAAATTCATGGTCAAGAGATAGAATAGGTAGCTTTGTAGGAGAATGAGGATCATGAGTTTGAAGAGGAGGAAGCTTTGGCTACAAAGGAGAATATAAATGGGGCTTTAGAGTAGTTCCCAAGCCACAAGAAGAGGAAGGGACTAGGGAGAAAGTTTTGGGTTTGGAGGAAATTATGGGACTGGAATATGAATTGATATGGCTGAGGATGATGGTAGTAGTGTAGAGGGAAATTTTTTGAAGGGTAATAAATCTTTAGAAGAGGTGGAGGTTCAAGAGTTGAAGGAAAATGATACTTCACTAGAAGTTAATGCAAGCTTCTTAGCCACCCCGGTGACTCAAGGGAATTTGGGATTAAAATCAAGGAACAAAGCCAGGAAATCACCTAACTATGAGGATGGTAGGAGGAAAGGTAGGTTGTCAAACATAGAGAAGAGGGCTATGGATGGCAATGTAGAAGGCTAGAAAAAACTCACCATGATGCTAAGATTAGGGAGGATGGCACCCTTCTCGAGCAGAAATGAGGATCATATCATGGAATGTTAGGGGCCTCAATGCCCCTAACAAAAAGTGCCTTCTAAGGTGCTTCATGGAGGTGTCAAAGGTTAATGTTTTCATGACTCAGAAGTCAACATTAAGTAACATAGAAGTAGAAATATTCAAGAAGAAATGCAAAAAGTGGAATGTTGAGCAAGTTGAAGCCACAAGTGTTTCAAGGGGTCTACTAATGGTTTGGAGACCTTAGATTGTTTATCTAGAAATGGTTGTGGGATATAGCAATTGATTAGCCTGCAAGGTGAGAAGTCTTTCATGAAATATGATATTTACATTGATCAATTTTTGTTGTCCAACAAGTTGCATTAAGAAAAGAGAATTATGGGTGGAGCTTGGTGCTTTGTACAATAGATATTGTCAAAATTCTACACTTTAGGGGGTGATTTTAATCTGATTTTGTATAGTGAGGAAAAAATGGGGGTTTACAAAGAAAGTATCAATCCCAGGTGGATTTTCATAACTTTGTAGGGGAAAATGATTTGTTTGAAATTTAGATGGAAAATGTGAAATACACATGGACAACTTAGAGGTTGAGTTTTAGTCACATTACAAAAAAAATGGACTAGTTTTTGTTTAAAGGAGAGTTGAAAGGTTTTTCCTTCACCTTTGAAGGCAACATTTTACCTCAATTGGGGTCAGACTGTTGAGAAGTTGTTGAGATGACTTAGCATTGTTGTCATCAATGTCAAAACCTAGGATCTAGAAGGTTGTGCTTCAGATGATATACAAAAATGATCTATCCTATCGTATGCTTTGATGTTGTGTAGTGTGGATGCTATATTTGATCTAGATATGGCATTACTTCTTTTTGGGACATTTGTGGAAGTCAGTTAATGCAAAATAATGAAGATTAATCTTTTGATGTTGGTTGTTGTGCTCAAAGCTTACTCCGGGTAACCTTGCTATTTAGACATTCATGTACCATGTTACAAGTTTTGGCATGTCAAATTATGTTTCTCTGGTTGATACTAAAATTGATGATAATCAAGATTTGGTCTTGGTTGTGGCATTCCCATTGGCTTTGAAATAAATTTCATGTGATTCAAAGTTTGCTATCTTTTGATATTTATGTTATGTAATGAACCTATCTTATGTATGACCTTTATGTGTCCCTTGGTAATGTGGTAAGAAGATCTTTATGTGTGACCTATCTTTTGGGTCTAGTACTAGTGTACAGGGCCTTATCGAATATTTTAAGGTTGTTCTTCATACCAACATGTTTTGTGGTGATCTAATTCAAATTGTGTTTGGCTGACTTAGAAGACTATGAAGACATTGTGTCTGGCTGACCTAGGAGATTATGACGACATTGAATGGTATAAGTAAAAGTTGATTTTGTTCGATGAAACAAGAAGTGTGGAGTATAGTGTGTGCGAATAGATAAAAGGGTGTGAAGGAAGAAGTAATCTATTTTGCAAAGGTTGTGCGAGGAAGTTGTGCAAAATATTTTTGATCGGATCTACTGCAGACAGTTATTGTGCTCTTAATCAAAATTGAATTCATACATATGTAGATGCAACTTCATCAGTTCACTTTTTCAGTGAGACTATTTTGTAATCAATTGTATTAATCGGGAAGTGAGCCCACCGATAGTGAGCCTTACCTGTAGTGAGCAACTTGGTCGTGAACCCTTTGTAAAAGTCACCTTAACTGGTGTTCTATAATTGAGAATTAGCATTCTTCGTGGTCTTTCCCTTTTTGGGTTTCCACATAAATTATGGTGTTTATTGTGCAAGGTGTTGTTGTGTGCTTTCATGTTCATTTTTGTTTGATTATTTTCTAATTGATATAAGCCTACTCTGGATTAATTAAAGAAAAGGAAATTATTTTATGATAACTGATTCACCCCCCTCTCTGTTATCTGGACTATTCAACATGGACTGGACTACCCATTAAGTTGGAAATAATGGGAAAAAATAGACCAATAAGATGCCTCTTTAAATTTGAAAATATGTGGTTCAAGGATCAAAATCTTCTAGGGTTGATTGATGCATGGTGGAATGGATGGAAAGTTGAGGGAACTGAGATGTTTGGTGTGGTATCAAAATTGAAACTCCTCAAGAAAAAACTAAAGGAATGGAATAAGACACATTTCAAAAAGATATTTGAATTGAAATGTAGGCTTGAAGAAGAGTTATCAACACTAAATGAAGCAGTATTATCTTTAGGAATGGATTGTGAAACGTACCTGAAGGAAAAAGAGTTGTTTAAAGAATATGAGGAGATTTAGGTGAAAGAGGAAGTGTTCTGGTGAAAAAATCTAGGGAGATCTGGATGTTGAAGGGAGATGAAAACACAAAATACTTCCATAAGAGTACTAAGGCTCATAGAGAAGTCAATAGAATTACAAGTCTACTAGGATTTGATGGCACAAGTATTGAGTCTACTGGGGAGATCGTCAAGGAAGCAATCATCTATTTTGAAATTTTGATAAATAACAAAGAAGGTTCAAGGCTGGTATCACAAAACTAGCATTTTGTGTTGATCCCAAACTTGGTGAATGAAGAGAAAAACAAGATGTTGATGAGTGAATTCATGATAGAGGAAGTTAAGGCTAGAAGTTTCTAGCTTCATCTATATAAAGCACATGGATTGAATGGGTTTTAGACATGTTTTTTTTAAATGCTAGAGCATAGTGGGAAGTGACATCGTTATCATCATAGAAGACTCAAGGAGCTTAGGAATGGTGTTGAGGGAATTAAAAAACAACTTCATTACTTTGATCCCTAAAAGGAGAAGTGGTCATCTTTAGATGAGGTCAGATAAATGAATCTTTGCAATACATTGTACAAGATCATGGTGAAAGTAGTGACAAACAAACTTAAAAAAATTTCCAGAGATAACTTTGAAAGAGTAAACATGGTTTGTACCTAGGAGATCAATTTTATAAGGAGTCATTATTGCACAAGAAGCCATTCACTCTATTCACAAAACTAAGAAACAAAGCATGCTAGTGAAGCTAGATATCAAAAAAGCATATGATTGAATGGATTGGAGGTTTATGTGTAGGGTACTGTGAGCCTTTGGGTTTGACAATAAATGGGTAAAGAGGGTGTTCAATTGTGCTACCAAACCTAGATTCTCAATCATTATGAATGACACACCAAAGGGTTTCTTTGAAGCATTGAGGGGGATCACACATGGAGATCCTCTTAGAATTATTTTATACCTACCTACTCCCCAATCAAAAAGATATAATTATTTTTATTAATTTTTTATGTATCTTGTTGATTTTGACTAAACAAGAGTATTAACTAATGAATTATATTGTATTCACAAGCCAGTTAATGTTATTTTGCATTATGCAAGACTATACCACTACACAATTTTTTCATAATTATACAAATAATGATTTCCAAATATTCCTCCATGCCTTAACAATTGACACATTTTAATATAATTATGTTATATATATATATAAGGTTTTGGGCCTTCTAAAATCAATCATGAGATATATTTTTATCTATGAGGTCTCCAATAAAATATCACCCTTAAAATCCTCATGTAAATAGACCAAATAATCTAATGAAATTTCTAGGTAGGTGTTTTCCCTTCAGTTGCTTATTTAATAAAATTTTATCTTTTTTTTTCTTTGTCTTGGTTTTATTTTTTTCCTTTGCTAGGCTATTTGAGTTTTTTCACTTTCCTATGCATTTTGGTTGTCGATTAAAAAAAAAAAAATTATTATTATTTTTTATTTCCTTTGTTTTCACCTTTTTTCCTTGGTTGAATCTATTTTCGCTTTGATATACCCTTCAAGGTTGTTTGTGACTTCATAACTATACCTCATCAAGATGTTAGACATTTAATGTTACTATGCAAGTTTTGGTATGAGGTCAAAATATCTTCTAATCCCTGATCACCAATGTACCATATGGTCTAAGTTTATTAGAAATCACTAATAAGGATTCCCTTATGTGGCCTCCCTTATTAGAATTAAATCTAGTGTATCCCCAATCTCCAATCCCTTATAATACCTAAGTCACACTATATATCCTTTTGAGCTCTCAAAAATTTCCTTGATTGTTAGTAATTTTTGTTAAAGGTACATGTGCACCTAATGTTTGATCCTTGAATATTTACATTATGAATCACAAGTGAGATTGGGTCATTGAGGTTCCCTACTTTTCTTATGTTGGATACGAAGAAAAGAGGAGGAACTTTAAATATGAGAAACCTAACACAAAGGGTAGGAGAAATTTAGAAGATGCAAAGAGGATGGAGAAAGAAGGTAGGGTTATCATAGAGTTGTTTTTTTTTTACTAAGGAAGATGAAGGCCCTATGATTCAATAAGTGTATATCATTAATGGGGATATGCCAATATAAATTAGAAGGGAATTGATTGAAATGAATTATATGAGGTTGTCTCAAGGATGAGATAATTATTTAGGTGTAAGTAGAATATTGACAGGAGACATGAGTAAGTATGATCCCCATTTATATCATAATGGATTTGTAGTGAGAAAATATATTCCCTAGTTATATTGCAATGGTTTAGTACTATATTAGAATATTTGCACATCCTACAAAGTATATAAGAAGATTGAGTATACTAGAGATTACACTAAGGGGTTTGTAGTACAACATAGGAACATTATACACATACTTGATGTATATAGGAGGTTGTGTGGAATTTGATAGCCTTTGCACATGTTCTATTAATCCAAATAATCTAAATGACATGTGTAAAATAATCCAAATGCATGTATTTTAGGGTAGAGGGTTTTTAACCCCCTCTTCACCCCTATGTAGGGGTAGAGCCCAAGGGATTGTTATCCTACCACAAGCTAGGTAGTGGACAAGGGACAATACCTCAAGGTACCACAACCTTATATGGGATGGGGCTTTGGGGTCTACTACCTTGTCATGGCAAGGCCATGCTGGGGAAAGGTACACTTATAGTACCCCCTCAAATTTATCTATTTCTCCAAGTTTCCCCCTTTAACTTAAAAAATAATACTTTACATTTCTCAATTAATAAAAAAACATACTAGAGGTTGATGATAGTGGTGCATCATGTAGGCATATAGATATATTTTTCATTTTTTTGAGACCATTTTAATGGTGGTTGTATAGTTGTATGGATCCATACAATTACATAGGTTGATATAGTGGTGGCCTGGTCAAGGCCCCCCAAAATATTAAAAAATATAAACATCAAACCTAATATGCCTTATAAGTTTTGGTCCTTTTGAAAATAACCATGAGTTATATTTTCTATCAAGAGGAACTTTATGAAAATTTCTCTCAAAAACCTAAAATAGTAAGAAGGGTTTTTGCTAATTTAATTCTCTAATATTATATTAGTGAAATGAAAAATGCATAAAAGTAAAAACCTAAGAAACAAGACCAAATACCTTCCACAAGAGAGATGTAATGGAAAGAATGATTATATTTCTAAAAAATAGTGAATATGATATTTATAATACAATAAACTACAATATAATAAGATGGCCTTGCTATATAGGTAAGGATATGACCCTATGTTTTCTAAGGTCATGAAAATTATTTTAATTATATGATATGAGACATAAAAATTAAATAAACTAACCAAGTGTGAGTAGGTCCTAAATGAAACTACTTAGTTAGTATACCATAATCTCGCCAAATTCAGTTACATGTCATTCCTAATTAGCAAATAGTAATAGTCATATACATACCAATACTTATTCTTAGATTTTCCCACATTGGTCTATGTTGTGTTGTGACATAGTACATGGACTGGATTGCATGGCATGACCTACTTTTCCTATTTGAAATGAGTAGGATTTTGAGAATTTGATAACCATCCAATAAGCCCATGCACAAAGCACCTCAAATGGTGCATTGAGGAGCATGTATAGAAAATCTAGGTTACTAGGACAACCAAAGTTTAGCATTAAGCAAGACACATGTTTAGAACACATGTTCATATTACTATCATTCTTAGCTCAATCCCAATTACATGAGTTGCATTAATATTTACATATTTTCTTGGTGTATTTTTATCTTTATATAATGACCAAGGTGCTTCATTGCTATTACAAAAATTGATAGTCTTCATCTATTCTATAGCAAGCTCCATTTTGTTTTTCAATACAACCCTTGCTTAAAAAACAATAAAGGAGGTATGCATGTTACAAGAGGTTACATCAATTCTCCAAAAGCCAATACTAATTAGACTATTTTATATAATGTGAGGTACTTCAAAACTAAACAAATTGATGTAATTCTATCTTCAACAACAAAAACCTCTAAATATTTAATATCCTAACATCCTAAATCAAATAATAAATTTTAATCTTCTATCACAAAACAATCCATCATTTTCAAAGATTTGAAAACCTTTATATCAAAACTTTAAATAAACTCGATATTCTTCTAATTATTGTATAAGCAATCCAATTAATATAGGTCTGCGATAGAGTTTATAGTAGATAAACAAAAGCAAACAGAAGTAAAAACTAAAGTAAGTCCTGATCTATTTGCAGATAGAACAACAGAATATCTTAACTAAACTCTAATCTATTTTTAGTTATAACTGCAACTGCTCATGCAGAAAATGCAAACTAAAGTTTTCTCCTCATGCGTACGCCTATTCAACACCTAAAACAATGCAAGACAAAACAAACTGAAGTTTAATCCTCTAGCTATGCAATATTATTAAGAAAAACTCATGCAATATGGCATACGACGCTAAATTTCACTTCTTTGTCCAACCAGAGTTTGTCTTTAAGATCTTTTTGCAAATTTATGAGCTTCATCTTAGTTTAGAAAACTAAATAGAATTAGAAGGGAAAACAATTAAGTAAACTAGTAATGCAATTCCAAACGTAAAATAATCCAACTATAAGTGCATAATATGCATGGTTCCAAGATTGACAGCTAGAAACAGTTTTACTTTCAAGCTCAAAGACAATTTTTAGTATTAATGGTGTGACTCTAAAAATAATAACATAGGCCAGCGAATCAATGTTTGAATCCTAGATCTATATTTTAGAAAGGAATTGGTGATAATGCAATGAAGTAGCTTTTTGAATAAACATGTGCAATGACATAGAATGCTAAATTTTACTTATTTAATGAATTGGACTGTGACTTTTAGATATGGTTGAAAAAATGAACTTTGTCCTACTTTTTAGATGATAGAAAATAACTTTACATTTTCATGTGAGGAGTCCTGCCATAATGCCATTGATAGTAAGAATTGTACACAACTATATATTTGCTCGATGTAGAGGCCATAAGCAGCTTGTAACTAGAACCACCTACCCAACTCTATGTCCTACCTCCCCAGCAAAGAAAAACACCTTTCTGCAGTACAACACACTTGCAATGAAACCAACAGCATTATTTCTCACATACAAGTACAACAATGTGACTTTTATATATATATATATATATAATTAAAATATATTATTTTAAAAATGTGTTTAATCATTATTCTTGACTACAATAGATCAAACAATTGATATAAGATAATAGTTTTTTTCTAGGACTTAATGATGTCTAGCAATTGGCATGAGCAACTGATATAATTCAACTCAGACAATCAAAGCAAAACTTTTCCAAAGTACAATAATAGAAGGAGAACATCAGTATATCGAACCCAATTTCGCAGTTGATAATTATTCTTTGAGGACTAGTATTGGAGGACTCTTTCAAGTAATTCCCATCAACTAGAAAGTGTCATCATTATGATTCTTGGAGAATATATATAAATGAAAACTTCTCTAAGGTTGTGGCCTCATGTAAGAGGCTTTCTAAAATATCTCAGTAAATATTGTCAGAATTTTAGGAGCTTTTATAAGTATGAAAATTTTTAATAATGAGTAAATTTAAAATTTTAACTTTTCAAATTTTAGGAAGTTTGATTATTTCATGAATTTTTTGAACAATAAGAATTGTTAAATTCACAATTATATAGTTAAATTCAAAAAAATATGGAAAAGATTTTAAAATTATAGATGAATGATATGTGGCAAAAATAATTAAGAAGCAAGTGGGAAAACTTGCAACCCCAACCTAAAGATATCAAGCTAAATCCAAAATCTGAAAAGTAGGAGCTCCTATTTTCTAACACAAGATTCTATTTTATCTAGTAGCATAGTTTCCTTCTGTTCATGGAACCCCTACTCTAGCTCCATGGGACTCCTTAACCCGAGAGTCAACAAAATGTAAGAATTATGATATATATATATATATCCATAACCAAAGTTGTTTAAATTCATTTTTCACGTCAAGGCTCTCATAAATCTTAAGCGGCTACGTTTTATAGAACTTCCCTTTCCATTGTGACTCAGAGGGACACTCCCCTCTGCCAAACAACTCAAACACAAAACGAGAAACCATAGGAAAACTCTACGCAAAATTCAATTTTTAATAAAGATAAGATTGCAATAAATTTAGATTTATAAAATTAGTTACAATTTCAATTACATATGCTTTACAAAAATGCTCTTTTTGGCATTCTATGCCATTCCGATCTGTTATCCTATCCTTCGCTACTCTGCACTCTTTTCTTTTATTTCACAGTGATTGTAACAGAGACAACCCTACACACAACCTTCTTTTATTTCACAGTGATTGTAGCATTTTCTTAGAACCATTGAAGACTCCCAAGCAACTGGCGTGGCCTCCATTCCTTCAGCGTAGCCTTCTTTCAACCCAAGCACAAACCCACTAATTTATTTCTAGATATTTAATTCTGGTTTCAAACAACCAATTTTGGGATGGCATAGCCTCTATATTCGTCCTTTTGCGCACCACACCCCCCAACTTCATATTGTGCGCCTCATTTTTATATTCCACTATTCTCAGCTTGCTTTAGCGCAGCCCCCTTAACATTACCTGCATGTCCTCTTAGTTGTCTTCTTTTCCATGACTGCTTTGCATTTTAAAATATTTAACTTCCTACAGATGGTGCGACTGTTCATTTTTCCAGTTTGCTTTGTAAGAATTCTATTTTGCTTTCTCCACACGCCCTTTCCTATCTTACATTTTATCTTATTTATGTCTTCTTCTAATTCCAACAAATGGTCTCCCCTCCATGATTATCATGTGTTGGGCTTTTGAAAATGTTTTTTTGCAGCAGAAATTTGAATGGTCACCCATACAAGATGTATCGAGCCCCTCGTCTAAGATTTTATGCACTGGAATTTGTAATTCATTTCACATTTTTAATCTTTCATTATGTGGCCCAAGCAATGTCAAAGAATGTAGAGTTTTCAAATACCAAAAACATGAAAATCCATCTTGCTAAATACCCGCTCATGGATTTTGGAATTTCAAGAAAATTATAATTTTGGTCTAAATGCATGAATTTCTCTTGTCGGTCAACTCCCTTTCGCTATGATGTTTAATTTCATGAAAATAGAAACGACAAAGGAGGCGTCATGTTTTACAAAGGAAGATTAAATACGATAAAGTTCAAATATAGGTTGGAACCAATATACACCAACACAACCAAAACAACTGACAAAACGAAAAGCAAACCAAAACTAAAACATCATCTTTTGGTTGATACAGGATTGCATAGTCACCCGGGATGCTCCTGCATCAGACATGTCAGGTAAAAACATAGGCTCACAATAGTGGAGTTGAGTGATAGAATCACCCTTTAAGATTGTAAACAACCTACAACAAACTCCATCGTTGTATCTAGTGCTCAAATTCAACCCTTCATTTTCTTTTTCCAACATAGCGTTGGAACACGCACCACGTCCTTCCAACAACACCGCATCTTCCTCATTTTTCCTCTTGTGGATTTATGTCCACCATAGCTTGACCTCCTCCACCAAATGTTTTTCACACTTCTCTCCTCCTTCGTGGGTTCAAACCAACCTCTAACTGTCCACCTCTACCAAAAACACGCTATAACATCTTTAACCATCTCTACACACAACCACACACCACCTGTAACATATACTACATGCTCTGATTTTCTATCCATCTCTTCTTCTATTTTTTCATCTCAAACCAAAGTAACATCAAAAAAAATTTTTACCTCATCTTCATTCGCAACTACAACATCGAACTTCACTATAACATCTTCCACCTTCTCATCAAGTGCAACTTCTTGCTCTTCTCTTTTCACTACATCAACAAACTTTGTCATCCATTCTTCCTCAATAACCAATATTTTTGCTAAGAAATCATCATTTTTTCCATGCCCTACTACTGCAACCTCTTTGTATTCCATTGTTGCATCTTCATCCTCTTCATTCCCATTGCCCACCTCTTCATCCTCAACGGCTATTGCATTAGCATCCTTTTTCTTATCCTCATCGTGTTTGACCAATTTATCATGATGCCATACTTCCAATATATTCACGCTAACATTAATGTCAACCTTCATAACCAAAATCTTCCTCTTCTCATATTGTATCCAACCCTCCCATATCACGGGCCTCTTCCTCAATAGTATCCCCATATCATCTCACTGCTACAATATTTTACATACACATCCTACACTCTGCAATCTACAAAACACTTTCTTTTGTGCCTTCAAGCTCTCTCTCTTGCTCCTCAGGACTCCTCACACACTTGCAACAACTCTCACGAGCTTCTTCTCAACCGCTTCACACACTTTCTTCTCGGTGTGAACTATCTCATGATCGGTGATTTGTTCACACAACACACATAGGTCCTAATGGATCCTCTCCACACTCAATATTACCTACTATGATACTAATTAATGTAGAGGGACACTCCTCTCTACCAAACAACTCAAACACAAAACAAGAAACCATATGTAAACTCTGCCCAAAATTCAATTTTTAATAAAATAAAGATTGCAACAAATTTAGATTTATAAAATCGGTTACAATTTCAATTACATCTACTTTGCAAAATGCTCTTTTTGGCATTCTATGCCATTTTGATCTGTTATCCTATCCTTCGCTACTCCGCACTCTTTTCTTTCTTGCTTCCCTATATCCACATCTGCATGTTTGTTTTATTTCAAATAGCTATATGTAAGAGAGACAACCCTACGCACAACCTCCTTTCATTTCACAGTGATTGTAGCCTCTTCTTAAAATCATTGAAGACTCTCAAGCAACTGGTGCGGCCTCCATTTCTTCAGCGTAGCCTTCTTTCAATCTACGTGCAAACCCACTAAATTTATGCATATTTAATTCTGGTTTCAAACAACCAATTTGGGTATGGCATAGCCTCTATATTCGTCCTTTTGCACACCACACCCCTCCAACTTCATATTGTGCACCTCATTTTTATATTCCACTTTTCTGAGCTTGCTTTAGCGCAGCCCCCTTAACATTACCTCTGTGTCCTCTTAGCTATCTTATTTTCCACAACTGCTTTACATTTTAACTTCCCACAGATGGTGCGGCTATTCATTTTTCCAGTTTGCATTGTATGAATTTTATTTTGCTTTCTCCATGCGCCCCTTTATATCTTGCATTTTATTGTATTTTTGTCTTCTTCTAATTCCAGCGAATGGTCTCCCCTCCATGATTATCATGTGTTGGGCTTTTGAGAATGTTTTGCTGCAGCAGAATTTTGAATGGTCACCCATACAAGATGTATCGAGCCCCTCTGTTGAGATCTTATGCGCTGGGAGTTGTGATTTATTTCACATTTTTAATCTTTCATTCTATGGCCCATGCAATGTCAAAGAATGTAGAGTTTTCAAATACCAAAAACATGAAAATCCATCTTGCTAAATGCCCACTCATGTATTTTGGACTTTCAAGCAAATTATAATTTTGGTGTAAATGCATGAATTTCTCTAGTCAATCAACTCCCTTTTGTTGTGATCTTTAATTTCATAAAAAATAGAAACACCAAACGAGGTGTTGTGTTTTACAAAGGAAGATTAAATATGATAAGGTTCAAATATAGGAAACCACCAATATACACCAACACAACCAAAACAACTAACAAAATGAAGAGCAAACCAAAACTAAAACACCATCTTTTGGTTGATGGAGGATTGCATATTCACCTGGGATGCTCCTACATCACATTATCTCATTTCAAGGTATTTGAAATTCCATAAATAATCAATTCAATTTCAATAATGAATTGGAGAAGCAAGAAATTAGATATATACTAAATAAACTCATGAATTGTGGTTTCATGTTGATAGCCACTAATTGCCTTAAAAAAATTCTAAAGACATCTTTTACCAACCCTTTCTGAAAAACATTGGTGACACCTCATATACACAAAACACAAGTTCTATGCACAAAACATAAACTAAAGAAAGACCAAAAAATGCAATAAACAACTTAGTATTCAAACAAGACAATAAGAAAACAATTTACACATAATAAAACATGGACAAAACCTATATGTGCCAATTCTTCCCTACTCACAAGAATTCAACAAACAAAACATGTTTCTTTGCAAAAATACTATTATATTGAACTATAATGAATTGGAAGTGTTGGAAATAAAATCCAAATTACACATAAAGGCTACTAGTCTAATACAATGTTACAAAATGAATGGAACCCAAATTGAAAATGAGTATGGAGACCAAACTAGAAGGACAAGATTCATGAAACAAAGAAATTGTATTTTCTATTTACGAAAATATGTTTTACAATAATATTGTTCTATACAAGTTACAAAACAAAATCTAGATTTGCATTTGTAGAATCATTGTGTATGTTCACATCTAGGGTCGTTGTGTAAATTCCTTTTGTAGCTATTGCTACACAAATCATTCATATTGTAGTGCACTCTCTTGTTCTCTCTCTTAAATTATTCTTATCTTCTTTCTCCACTATTCTCCTACATAAATATTTTCTTCCTATTCCTTTTGTTTATCTCTTCCAATTTCAAACTCATCTTCTATAATAAATTTTCCCCCAAAATGTGAACTATTGTTCAAAACCCAAATGTGGGGGTCAAAAATAGAGCCCCCAAAAATAAATGATGGTTGGTGGTTGTAGGAGCAATATAGGGGCAAAGATCCAAGAGATCTTAGTCAATAATGAGGTACCTATTAGAAATTAAATGCTTTGAATCAATATTAATGAATTCCAACACTCTCTTTTAATCTTAAGTCTCCTTCATCTTCATTATGTATTTCCATTTAGCTAAAACTATTCATTTCAAAGCTCTTTCAGAGTTCATCATTTTGGAGCTCACTTTCCAAAGTTCTTCTTGATCTTGCTTTCTAAAGGTCACTTTTTGAAGCTTTTATTGAGCTCACTTTTTTAGAGCTCTTCCTAATCTTACTTTTTGAAGCTCACTTTCTAGAGCTTCTAGAGATCTAACTTTTCAAAGCTCAACTTCTGAAGTTTCTAGAGCTTGACTATTGAAGCATGATTTTTGGAGCTTCTAGAACTCAACTTTTGGATCTTAATTTTTGGAGATTTTGAAGCTTCCGTAGCTATGGTAGATACCACTATATCTATAATTCCCAAAATAATTATTCCCTTAAAGCTATCTCTTTTGAGTGAATTGGTGAATTTTCTTGTAAGATGTTACTCATACTTGCAATATAAAACCTCTATTTATCCATATTTTACCAGCTCTTTTATTAAATGATACCTGATCTCTATGTTCTTGTTTCATCCATGGAATATTGGATTCTTTGTCAAGGTTGTTGATGATACATTGTCACAAAATATAATTGTACCATCTTCTTGTTCTTCTTTCAAATCTGATAAGATATTTTGTAGCCAAATAGCTTAAACTTTTGTTATATTTGTTGCTATGTATTCAACTTCAACATCTTCAACCATGGAAAGAGAAACAATGGGTTGTTTCTTGGATTTCCATGAAATGGCTCCTAAACCTAAGTGGAACACATATCCAAATGTGCTCTTTCTATCATCTACACTTCCTAGTCAATCAATGTCTATGTATCCAACCAGCCTAAACTCATTTTTTGCACTATACAAAATACTATATCCCTTGGTACTATTAGCGTACCTCAAGATTCTCTTACCTGATTGTCAATGTGTGTCATTTGGTGTCTATAAATCTAGACAATATGCTTCCTACATGCATTATATCAGGCATGTTTGTTGTCAAATACATTAAACTTTCAACCATATTATTGTATAGAGTTGAATTCAAATTGTTGCTACAATCTTCCTTGCTTAATTTCAAACATACAATTATTGGTGTTGGTGTAGGATTATTTTCAAAGTTGTCATCAAGCCAAAAAAACAATTCTGTAATAAAGTAATATCGTTAACTATTTTTTTATATATATGTATGTATATATATAATACTAATTAATGCCAAAATTTGACTGTATGAGTGAAAATTATTTAACAAATACAATGTGATATGAGAATTCAAAAAATTAAATACAATTATTTTACAAAGAAATTAGCTTATATGTAGACCTATTAGTGATGCAATAGAGTATGCTTGAGCGACAAGAAAATTTAATCAACTAGGTGACATACAAGAAACACTGGTGTGTAGAGTTTTTTGTTATAAATATTATAAACCCATTGAAATGGTAAAAAACAAGAATAGAAAAGGATAATACGTAAATCATATCTATGGGATTTTTAAAAAATTACAAATGTAATTATATGCAATGTTAAGGATGAAGAACACGGTTGCCAAGTGCATGAATGGTGTTCTTCTAAGTTCTCACTTATATTACAACGATTTCCCCTTCCTTGGCCACAACACCCCACAGAATAAACCACAACCAGAGCGATGAGGTCTATGATATTGATAACGGCAATCTTACGCCAATCGTGTTTCAAGTTTGCCAGCACACCCGCCTTGCAGGAATTACAGTTATAGTCCATTTTTAGACTGCTATATTATATGCTCTTGGCTTATCTTAAATAGTAGTTGTTCTTTTTATGCTCTTCTACCAAGGTTTATGTTATATCAAACACTGGTTTGGTGTAGTGGCATAAATTGTGCAGTTTAAGTTTAGCTCAATTTTATATTCAATTAAAACAAAATCAAATTACCATGTTATAAGGTTTGGCCAGATGGGTGTAAGGTTACAGTAGTCAATTTTAGTTTATCCCAATTTTATATTCAATTAAAATTATATCAAATTAAGCAACCATTTTAAAAAGTTTGGCCAAATTTAGCCAGATTTAGGAGTTATAGTTTGGTGGTAAGATGTGGAACATCAAAAGGTTATGTGCATAAATCAAAATAACGAAATGGAAGGTCAACATTCGTGTGGTTCAATAGTAAAACTAGTTGCTCATGACAAGGATGGCCCAAGTAAAAACTGACCAAAATGACCAAGTAAAATAGTTTTGAGTGGGGGTTGGCTTACCCGCTTTAAGTAGCCTCTAAACTAGGAGTAATTTGAACTTGCAATGTTTTTATTTTCAAGATTTTCCAATGTTTTTATATCAAATGCTACGATTACAAATGGGTATGTTGAAATGATTTTAGATTCATCATTTGGCAAGTATGCATCAATATATAAGCAAAATGGAAGTTTTGGAACATAGCATGGACATACATCAAACATAATATGTCATCAAAAGATTAAAGAAAAATCAGTAGAAGAAGAACTAACATATTTGCAATTTATTTTATCTAAATTTGGATTAGACCAAATGTTGGAACAACCCAAATAAATTGTTGGACGTTGGACAACATAATATTATGGAGAAATTCCTTCTCTAACTTTAACTTTCTCAAGCTCTATTGCTCAAGTTCAGTTCAAAGATCCATTGTAATTATTTAATATTTTTGTACCCTTTATTTTTCACTTTAATAAATTAACATCTTCCAATAAAAAAATATGGTGTCTTATATATTGTACTCATTACTTGTAGTTAAACATAATTGATTTATTACAAAATACTAGGCAATAGTTGAAGATTAAAAAAAATAAAGAAGACAAGAATTAAGGGAATAAAAGCATAATGGGTTTTTCTTAAATTAGAAATCAATCTCAAATTCACATTTAATAGAAAAAAAAAAAAAAACAAACAAATAAATTTCCCATTAATATATCCATCTTAAATAAATTGTCTTCCTTTTCAAAAGTTTCATCTAATATTCATGTAAGCTTACTTTATGTTGAAGGCAACAAACCTTCTCCTAAGAAAATAGATCTAATATTTATTAATTTATATTCCACGCTATATTAAACAAAATAATTATGATTTTATTTTAAATTTTGTGACAAATAATAACAAAAATAAAAAACAAGGAGAATGTAGATATGTAGATTGGTAAAATCTTTTTAAGGAGTTTCTAAGAAATTATAATTGGTTAAATGGCAAATAATCTATCCATTAAATGGTAAAAAACATCTAAAATCCCCCATATCAAGTAAAAGTTAGATTCATATTAATTTTCCAACAAGATGGAAGCATTCTACTTCAATTTCCACATTTTTTTAATTTCTTTAACAAAAAAATCTACATTTATCTAACTCTATTTCTATCCTTAATTAGTATTGATTATTAATTATTTAATCTAATAACACATAACACAAACATATAATTACTAACTAAGTCACATTATTCTCACCATGTGACTAGATTTGTATTAAAGAGAAAAACTTTCAAAAATTCACCATGTCAGTAGATTTGTATTAAATATCACAATATTCAAAGTTATTGAAACTATAACATTCAATTCTAATTGATTTTTTTTTATAGGGAAATCACCTCTTGCCCATGGAGGAGATGTGTGGAATGCATCTATACCTACCCAAATCAATTGAAATTACTCTACCCTAATGCCCAAACCAAGATACAAACCTCTCATTGTACCTCAAAAAACACACAAAAAAATAAATAACAATTGACGTAATCATAGTTTAATAAAATTTATAGAGTAGGGAGATTTTACTTTTATACATATTATTAAAATTATATTATAAGCTCTTTATTCATTTTGTTCATATTGCTCATATAGGAAGAAAATTAATAAAAATAACAAAAAGATAGAGAAAACATAGTTTACTCAAGATTTTTATCTATAGTTTCTTTCCTAGGCACCCTTAAAAATTTAACTTTGTTTACTGAAGATGTTTAACTATAATTTCTTTTCTAACAACTCCTTGGAAAATCAACTTTGTAAGCTCTAAGAAGATAGGTTTTCTTCAATGGATTTAGCTATGCTCATATAAACCAATAAAAAATACCATTCATTAATTAGACAAGAGGAAAAAAATCATCAAAATCTTGTGGTTCATAAATTCAAAGAGTAATTTAATTCTAAATTAGAAGAAATATTGTATGTGCACTTCTAAAATATTATATTGAAAATATTCTTTATTTATTTAGTAGTTTTAGAGGAAGAAATTTAGTAACACGTTGAAATCTTAAAGAGGAAAATTTTATTAGTCATTATGTTTAGGACATCTATGATAAGTCTATATATTTTTTGAAAAATATCAACAATGAAATATTTTTTAACAAATTTCAAAATTCAATTATCTTCAATCTAATTGGTAGACAAATTTCACCCAATATAAGCGATTAATGCGCTTCCATTACTTTCATAATAAAAATAATTATTTACTTGTTTAGTAAAGTTATTCTATAATAAGTAGATTAGTTTATAAATATTAATAACTATAGCACACATTTTTCGTTAACTAGTTATTAATAACTTTGATTTTGTTTAGTAAAGTTATTCTATAATAAGTAGATTAGTTTATAAATATTAATAACTATAGCACACATTTTTGTTAACTAGTTATTAATAACTTTGATTTAAACAAATGAGAATTCATTTTTATTTTCTAATTGACAAATATTTGAATAACTACAAAGTAAATATGCAAAATACTTAACAAAACAAATATCAAAAATTAATTTTTTGAAATGTAATTGGCTCAAACATTATAACAAAAAAATATTTTTCCACCACAAAGTTAAACTATTAATGAAGGGATTTAATAGAAGTATTTTTCATTTAACAATTAATTATTTTTATGCATTCTAAATATTTATTTACTTTTATTTAATTATTTTTAACTTTGTAATGTGAAATTCACAAACTACAAGTAAATATTATAAAATATTTAAATAATGTAAAGATGTTGATTCTTTGAAAAAATATACATTTTAAAATATTTGGAGTAAGCTTGTTATTTTAAAAAGTAATTAGCATCATATTTTTTAGAGTAAAGGATGTTTCAATTCTACTAATGTGATTTAATTTTTAAATTAAAAAATAAATAAATAATTTTATGTTGTATAAAATATAAATATTATATAATATTTGCAACAAATGTGCATGGAAAGCTTTACAATCCTCGATTGTATTACTAAAATAAATATCTCATTACAAATTAGAGACAATATAGATTACAACATGTATTCATTTAAGCTACAATAAAAGCTTCATTTAAGTTACAATGTAAGTACACAATGTAGTTATAGGAAATTGAACAATCTCAGACACTATTTCCTATATCAAATTAGAGAAATTCCTATCCCTATGCCTCTTCTTTAGAGTTTCAAAAGTCATAACCCTTTTAAATGACAAAGAGATTAAATTTTAAAGAGGGATACATCCAAATTGAAAACACATTTGACACTTGACACTAGTTGAACCCTCAAATTTGTAACAAATAGGCATCTAGAATATGCCCTTTTCACCCTTATCCTTAATGAAAACCTTTTACCTGCCTGTAAAAATACTTTTACCAATCACATTTCACTTACAAGTGAAAAAAATTTACCCCCAAACATTTTACCCACATACTAGTATTTAAAATAATGCATTTAACTCAATATTTTTTAACTAGCATTTTATCTGTAAAACCTTGAAAATCCTCTCCGAAATTACTTTTGACATTTTGTCTAACATTTTCTACCTTATGCAACAAACTCATCTTCTTTGTCAATGCTTAAATCCTATCATAAAAATGCCTTAATTTAATGGACTTTCAGCTGACCTTGCAAATGTAAATGCTTCTCAACCCCCTTCTGCTTTCCTAGATCAAATGACTACTTTCCAACTTAGCAAGGACCCTAGCCAATCATATGCATATTGCGAGGAAATAAGCCATTGCGGGATTGTTTCATTTAAAATCCTTATCAATGATCTTCTTACACTTTGGGGAGTCAAAAGATGCCACAGTGTAAGGTTTGGAATTTCTAAACAATAAGTGAATAACTGCCCTCAACACCAACAAAGAGTAGTTAATAATTTTCAATAGTATAAAATTATTATTATTTAATTTATAGTCATATTTGTCATTTTTAGTTGCTACCATTGAAAATATAATCTTATGACCTTCATTGTATTTCATGTATCTATGGCAAGATCTATGATCTAAAAGTAAATTTTGATCCCATAAGAATTACACATTGTAGGTATGTTTTACCTCATGAAGTACAATGAGACTCATTAGATGATATTTTGGATCAATGGTGGTAACTAAATATTATAATCTTTATTTAATTTAAATGGAAGGATTCACCATAGTAATTCATAAATTTTTCCATTATTTTCCAAGATTTACCAAGATTTTCTACAAAATCTAGCATATACATATTATTATAGTTTAATATATACTTGATAATTAATCCAAAATTTTAAATAATAAGAATATAATATTCTACTATTTATACTTTTATATATATTCAAACAAAGAAGATATTTTCTCAAAATTAAATTGATTAAGAGTAACCTACCTAATTAGTGTCTTAGTCATATAGTTAATAAATTGAATACATAAAATATAATCTCTTGCATCCACCTAACCAAAATACAAAGAAAAATATAACATAGTCTAGGAGCTACAAAAATGGGATGTGACAAATTCATCTTTATTGGTGAATTGAAAGGATATTTAAATATTCCTTATTTTATTCTAGAACAAAGTCCATCACTATTTAAGCATTATTTATATGATTATATTAATTTTTAAATAACACACATTCATCTTTGACAAAACAAAACAATGAGTGGATTTACATGTTGATGGGATCTTATGTTTTTTTTGAGGTCAATAATAGCTCTATGATATCTAAAAATATCATGAAGAATAATAAACCAATTTCCTTGATGTCACTTTTGAATTTTTTGGTTTTATGCTTATTTATTTTGTTTAAGACAACTTGCTTGTTTGCTCTAGTGGAGAATTTGAAAGAAAACTTTCTTTTTATGTACTGATTATTTATTTGTTTTATAAACATTGTTACTAAAACTTAGCAAACACAACAAATTAAAACAAAACTATTCTAGAACTTTTTGGAGGAACTTCGCTACTCTACAGCTCTTGTTTATATTGATTTAATTAATATTATTTAGTAATTTAATGTTATATATTAGATTAATTGAAGAAATTTAATAATTAAATAAATGGATCTACAAATTCATGGTCAAGTAAAATTCACCACCAATAATTCACCGTGGAGAAAATTAACTGCATTAATATTTTTTAATATATGTTTTGAAAAAATTATTTAAAATATTAATGTGAATTTTACTTGGTGGTGAATTTGTCATGGTGGTGAATTTTCCCACAACGTTCCTGAATTGTTGGCGGTGAATTTGTGTATGCCAAATAAATATATCAAATTAATTAATTAAATTTTTAATTCACTTGGTCAAAATAAAAACTAAAATAAATTCATTTAGTTGTGCTTAATTTTCGTAAAAATATTTAGATTAATTTGTTCGTTTCACTTAAAACATGAAAACAAATCAAACAATAAAAACACACCTTTCAATCCATTCAAATAAAAAAATTATTTAATTGAACCAAAAAAGTTATTTAAACCATTATTCAAGCCAACCCATTCAATCAAACATTTTGTGGATCATTTTATCTTAATCTCACATATAACCTATGTTGTAGCTATTATAAAACAAGGTAAAATACTTCAAATAAAATCTTGTTTTGATTAAAACTAGGAGGGCTAGTACCCATTACAAAATAAAATTTTGTTAACAAAAAATACAAATATGAAATATTAAATGTTCCATTATTTAATACACCATAAATTATATGTTTCTTAATCTAAATTATAAAATAAAAATTAAACAAATCATAAAATTTAATCAAATGATACTAAAGACATGTAGAGAATGATTTTTTTTTAATTTTTTTTATCCATATTGATATTTAAAGCTAGAATGTATAATCAACAAACTTCTTCTCCATTAAATTTCAAATTTCTATATTTAGTAATTCAACTTTATGCATTATAGATTAAATTTACATCACTTAAAGTTGAAATCAAACCATCAAATCCTCCGGAAAGATACGCCTACGAGATGAATATGAATGTGAGAATGAGCAAAAGAGAAAATGGGAAAAGAAATAATTTATAGTACAACTATTATACACCCCAAACAATATTGGCAACACCAGAGCAATGAACGCCCCCCCAATATTGATACCACCCATTATAAGCCACTGGCCTTTCAATTCCGCCAGGAAACCCGCCTTGCAGGAATTACAGCTATAGCACAGTTGATCCTCATCATTACTCCATCTGCCACAGTCAATGTCTGTTGAGTTGCCTGCTGTGGAAATCCAATAAGTGACGTTCACATACAAAAAATTGCACGAGGTCGGAGGCTTGCAGCAACCGGACTGCAAAATTCCATTCAAATTTCACATTTTCACATATTATTAGTACAGAAAGAAAACAAAATCACAGTATCCATTAGATGAAAGAAGCAGGGAGCTCAAATACTCCACAGTTCGAATATTAAAAAATAAGATAAAAAAGAAACCTAAGTGAGAATTACCTCAGTTGGGGATAAATAATTTTTGTAGAACTCCTCTGGGGTTTCGTTGATCGAACCATAAGTTAGGCTCTTGCATTCTTCGGCGTCCTGAAGGCGGCTCTTAATTTCGATCCAGTTGCTGCTCTTCTCCACTCTCTTCTGCAGCCAGTTTGAGTAGTCTCCCAGGCGGTATTCGTTGTACCCTCTACCGGAAACGACCCGTCCGCTGCCCTTGTTGATCACCACGAAGGTGAAGACAGTGAAGAAGACAGTGAAGCAGAAGCAGAGCAGAATGAGAATAAACAAGAGCAGCCATGCGACTCTGCTGCGGATAACCGGCAAAAACATTATACCGATAAAAGCTCCAAAAGTACTCATGATAGATAATACTTGTACAATATGCATTATATCGAAAATTAGTAACATTCTTACACAGCTGATTGAATAAAATAAGTTTTATTATATCTGCTCAAAACCGAGCAAACGGCAAAGCTGAGAAGAAGACTGTATATAATTCTACATATGAATTTGTACAAGAAGCTGTATTTAAACACAATTGATCTATTTAAAAAAACAAAAACCAAAAAAAAAACAAAAAAAACAAAAACAAAACTTATGTATGAATTAATAGAAATAAAACGAAGAAAACAAAAAACTAAAACTAAAACAAAGCTTATCTATGCATGCATCATGCATTAGTTGCATTAATAGAAATACAACGATTCTGCTGTTTAGTTTTTGTTAGCGCAAATTGCAATTAACAATTTGTAATTGCTGTTAAAGTATGTTTCCAACTGCTTTTCATCAGTTAACAGCTCGCTCTGTTACGCATGTTATTTCAACTGTTCTTCAACAGTTAACAGCTTGCTTATTATAAACTAAGTACTGTTTTCCCCTGATTCTTCTCCTACGGTGGTTACATATTTGTAAATCTCTGTATTCGATTAATAATGAAGAACTCAGATTATGCAAATTCCCTTTTTTTTTTGGTGTCTGAGCAATTTGTCTTTGTCGATTTGCAGGAATTTAACAGTTTTGCATAGATTAAAATAGACTTCAGTGTTTTCATGCATAAAATAGGAAATATAAACTGTCGTTGAGTCTTGCATGAAATAATTTACATAAATTAGGAAATATAAACTTCCATTGAGTCTTGCATGAAATAATTTACATAAATTAGGAAATATAAACTGCCATTGATTATTGCATAGAATAGGTGTTTGCATATAGTTATCTATAGTTCATAAATCTTTTTGCATGTGTTTCATATCTTGTTCGAATTAGCTGAAGACCTCTATTTGTAGAGGCTCATTGTAAGCGATGTATGATGAAGTTGAAGTTGAATAAAAATCTGTAAGAATAATTTTTTCGTTTGCAGAAATAGTTCATAAACTGGCAGGCATTAATGAAGATTTGAATTTTTGTAGTGGGCAACAAGTGGTATGACTTAACTCTAGATTCACATTTTCAATGGCAAGAATTATGAATTTTGAGCAATTAAGATGAGAATTTTATTCTGTTCGCAAGATGTTTGGGATTTGGTAGAGAATGGTTTTGTAAAACTTCAAGATGAAGCAACCTATCAGGCATTAACACAGGGAGAGAAGCATCAGCTTAGAGACAAAGAAAAGGATGCAAAAGCTTTATTTCAAATCCAACAAGCAATGGATGAGGCAATCTTTCATAGAGTTATGGCAACAACAAGATCCAAGAAGGCATGGGAGATTTTGGAGGCAATCTATCGAGGTACTACAAAGGTAAAAGTAGCTAAACTACAATCTCTTAGAAGAAGTTTTGAAAATTTGTAAATGAATGAATCAGAGTCTTGTAGAACAATTTATGAGTTAGGGCATGAATGTTGTAAATCAAATTAGATCTAATGGAGAAGAATTAACACATCAAAAGATTATAGAAACAATTCTCAAGAGTTTTCCTGAAAATTTGATTCTATGGTTGTAGCAATTGAAGAATCCAAGAATTTGATAGAGTTATTTGTAGATGAACTAATGGCATGTTTGTTAACAAGAGTCATAATGAATACTACTTTGATGCTTATCATCAATTCTCCCTCTATATCCACCCGCATTGTGCATTTTGCTTTACACAACTAGAGACACCTTGTTAATGCCTTTAATTCAACCTTATTATTGGTGGCTGTCCTAATGTTAGATATGAGAGAGACCATACTAGTTGTCTTGCACATTTCCTTAGTAGACAACCTATTCCTACTAGACCCCGATTGCCCCTTGATGCCCCATCAATATTTAGCTTGAGTCTTCCACTTGGAAAGGTAAACCACTTGCTACCTTCCTTTTGTTTTCCTTATTCTTGCCTTGTGAATCAATCTTGGGTATCTTCAAACCATCCCACATTTTCTACATTTCATTGTACTATCTTGTAAAAAATGATCAAACCCTTTCGATGGTCTTAGCATTTAATATTTTTTTCTTATCCCTACTTCAATCCTCATACAAACTTGCTCTATCATAGTCTCAATGTCGTTAAATATGCACTTGTTGTGCTCTTTCCATAACTACCATGACAACATCAATGGTGATGAAAATCATATCCCTTCCCAAAGGGCGTTCCCTTTGAACCTCAACCAACATTTTAACCATGAAAAAAGCTCATCTTGTCTCAAGCCTCACCATTCTAGTTTATTTTGTAACCAATCCTAGAAGTCATACATGATCTAGTAGTTGATTAGTAAGTGATTAATAGTTTCCTCTTCGCTCATGCACATTGGGTATTTTCTTAGCCCAACAATTGCATATTGTGTAATTGATCACTAATCACAATATTTTTATGGATTGCAGTCCATGTAAATGCTTCAACCTTTAGGAGCATGAACTTGTTCCAACAGAGAATATACAGCCAGTCCTTGCTACTCATTTTCTCCAGCCTTATGGCGTATCCAATATTTTCCAAATACATCCCTAATTTTTCCTCATACCATACTATCAAGCCCTCAATTTTTTTCACAATGATTCTTCTTTGACTTAGTTCCTATTTTAGAGAGTGCTTGGCTATAGTGCTTATTGACATAGTGTCAAAATTCATCCCATTCATATTCTTTCCATGTAGGCTTGTTGACCAATTTAATAGAGTCAACAACTTTTTTCTCCACATTCTTCACTAGTATCTCTTTCCAATCCTTGAGCTCCTTGACTTCTTTCATCAAAGTGTAGCCCTCCCATGAGTCCTCCCAAGAATCAACTTTCCTTCCATCATTAATCTTTCATGTTAAGTGTTATGTTATGATTTGGTGACATTCCCATATGAATTTCTAGATTGAGGACCTACCTTTTGTGTTTGTGATCATTAATATCTCGCTTCATTTGTAGGTGTATAGGTATTTTTTCTGAAACATTATGCACCACAATCTCTCTGGATTTGCATACATCTTCCATCTTAAATGTTCTAAGCCTAGATCTCCCTTACCCTAGCACCACCCTCCTATTGAATCTAGAAAAATTTATCCAAATATGTTACCTTGGGACTCTTTTCATTTCATTAGAACCCTCCCACAGGAATTTATTCATTATTCCTTCCAATGACGAAGTCATCTTCCTCATCAATGGAAGGCATGATATTTCATATATTTGAATTGTAGCCAAAATTTCCATTATCATTAAGAGTCTTCCAACTAATGTTAGCCATCTCCCCTTCCATGAAGTTAGCTTTCTTCTACCATTTCCAATTAACTTACCTGACAACTTGGTTCTAACTACACCAATGAAAATTGGGGCCCCAAAGAATTTGGATGGAAGCTTCTCACATGTGAACCCAAAAATATTGGCTATTCCTCTATATTAGTTTCCCTACATTATAGAAATAAATTCTTGTCTTTTTATTTCTTATGATTTCTCCCAAGTTTTTACTATATGTATCAAACATTTCTTTTATTTCTTCAACCTCTCAAATATTCACTTCCATGTATAACACCCTATCATTTGTGAACTATAAATGCATTACAGGTTCCATATTTTGGGCTACCACAACACCATTCCATTTACTAATCCTAAATATTTTTTATTGATCTACTTACCACTTCTACTATAATTATGAATAAAAATGGCGAGAATGGATCACCCTATATTAGACCATTTGTGGCATTGAAAACTCACACAGGGAGTTGTTTACTAATATCAAAAAATGAGCAGTAGATATGCATGTGTGTATGTAGTCTTTCCACTCATTACAAAATCCTAGTTTTTCAATATTCTCAATATGAAGTGTCGGGTGACCCTATCATATACCTTGCTTATGCCCAACTTAATCATCATATATTTCTATCTCATGCTTGAATTCAAATGAAGGGTATCATTGACCATTATTATGTTGTCCACTATCTCTTGCCTGTGTGTAAATCCACTCTATTTCTTTGATAGGATATCATGCAACAACTATTGTAGTCTATTGGCCAATGCCTTTGAGATTATCTTGTATAGTGAGAACTACATAACAAGATAGGTTTGTAATCTAAGAAAGAGTTTCATGTTTCTTTTTTGGGATTAGAGCAATTATTGTATTATTCATTTCCCTAACAAATGTCTTATTTAGCCTGAGGGTAAGTACAAAAGATGGGGGGCCAATGATCTATGTTAGGATCTATGAAAATTGCATGTGTTTGCTTAACATTTACAATGCTTAATTTAAAGGCCTTAAAATGTAATAACATAATTAAAATTCTTAAATGAACATAACAATAATAAAGTGATGAACAAAATAAAAGAGAGATAGAAGAGGGAAGAAAAAACACGAGTTGATAACAGAGTTTTCCAATATGGCTACATCTCTGGGTCCCTCACCAACAAAGTGATTGACCCTTGATTATGCTCTGAATAGTTACAAGGCTTCAACTGAATACAATGTTGAGTCTCTTGTGAGTTACAAGTCCATCTCCTTCCAACGTAGCAGCATTCTCCATTACACAGAAATGAACACTCAATTCTTCAGGATAATTCTCTCAATAATTACAACTTTCTTCACAAGCCTATACCCCCCGTTTTATATATAAAATTTTCCCAATATGGTTACTAACCATATGACTTACAAAATCAGCCCACATCACCCATTTACAAGTAAAAATATTTGACAACCCCCCTATTTACAAAGAAAAATCACTAATCCTCGTACAATATCATTATAATTCTTACAGGCCCTTTAAATATTTTAAAAATAACCTAAATAACATTTTACTAATCTCCTATTATCTTTAAAATAGCATTTAAGCCCTTCATAATTATCTTTATTCAAACTTTGAACAATTTTAGGACTTAATTTTTTAGTAACAGGGGTTAATCTTTTAAAATTTGGGAGATTTGGGCTTTAACTGTTCTTTAAAATACACCTGAGCCCGATGTATACTCGATACCATTGATGGTGTAATGGTGGAGAAAAAATTTGGGGGTAGGGATGTCAAGTGGTCAACCCCTGCCCCTTCTATTTATAAAAGGAAATTTCAAACATTTAATTAACAAAACTAAACAACACCATATATGTATGGTAAGCCAAAAGTTTTGGTGCATTGGTAGGTGAAGGGAGTGGGGATCAGGTGGTCATGGGTTTGAATCCCATGCAATTTTCTTAGTAAATAAAATTGTTGAAACCGTGAGTTGAAGACCCAAAGGAGAGAGAGGGGTGCCACATGGTGTCCTATGATTGGTCACATGGCACTTGATGATTCACTAAACCAAACACGTCAGCTACTACCTGTACCCACCACCTACCTCATCAGCATCCATGCAAGCATGTATGGTGTGCCATGTGTCAAGCCTTGATTGGTCCATGTCACCATCCATATGGTATGACCTAGTTCATTAGCATGTTGATGTCATGTTGATGTTAGCATCCATACGGTCTAATCAACAAAGTTAACCCTAAAGTTTGACTGGTCATATCTTTGACATACGAACTCCAATTTCGGTGAAATGAGTGGCATTGGGATCGTGGCAATGAACTCTTCGCTTTGATGTAGTTTTCATCCAATTTTAGAATGATCATTTTTTCCCTTCTAACCAACTTTTGGTACCCTATTTGACCCACCTTTGACTGAGCATATCTTGAGCATACAAGCTCCTTTTTACCCCATTCAAGTCGTGTTGGCTTCATTTTTCCAAGCACTTTGACACAGTGATGATTTATGGAGCATATGGAACACTTAAAATTTTGACAAAAAGTATCCACCTGGATTAGTCCTCCCCATTAAAGATGTTTTGGACCTTGGAAAGCTTGATTACTTAGAAAGTAAGTGAGGTTAATGTTCCCTCACTTTACCAATCTCCATCCATTTTGGCTTGCTTGGATTCATCCCCTTCAATCCCACTTTAAGGTACTCAACTACTCCTCTTCATGAAGTCCTGACATTCCTATCTAGGATGACATCCTCTTGCAACTCTGACATATACTCACATGAAAGATCATCAACTGATGGAACCTAAACATTAGTCTCTTCATCTAGTATCATTGGAGGCTCATACAACTTCAGATTCTCTACATTTACAATTTAGTAGATTGCATGTATGGAGGAAGATTTAGGCGAAAGTCATTGGTACTGATCTTTTCCAAGATCTCAAAAGGACCATACTTGATAGACTTGAGCTTCCTTCCTTCACCTTGCATTCTTTCCTTGCTAATATGTAACCAAACTCTGTCTCCAACCTGAAAATGATGATCGATGTGATTCTTATTATGTCAAGCCTTGTATTTGTCTTGGCTCTTCTCCAACTGTGCTTCCATTGCTTGATGAATTGCTTGGACTTTCTAGATGAACTTTAAAGCCTTTTCCGCATCATGGCATCCATCTTCAACATCATCCTTCCTGAAAGAAAATTTCATCAGTGTTTTTGGCAGATACCTAAAACATGTTTCAAAAGGAGATCTTTTTGTAGAAGAGTGTGTTGCATGGTTGTAAGCATGTTGCACATAATGTATATTTTCATCCCACAAATTAGGATGCTTACTATAGCAACCTCTGAGAAAATGCACAACTTTCCTATTCGCTACCTTTGTCTATCCATTAGTTTGTGGATGGAAAGCTATAATTTTCTTCATTCTAGTTTCCATGAATTCCCACAATGCTAACCAAAACTCCCCCAATAATCAAGAATATCGATCCAATACAATAAAAGTAGGAAGCCCAAAATGAACCCATACAAATTGAAAGTACAAATGTGTTGTGAGCTCAACTGTGACCAATTTTTTACAAGGAATTAGAATGCACATTTTGTTGAACCTATCAACTAACATAAACAGATAATCATGTCCCTTCCTATACATGGGTAGTCACCCTACAAAGTACATAGAAACACTCTCCAATGGATGGGATGGTACAGGTAGAGGAGTGTACAAACCTAATTTCCTATTGCTAGGGTTGCTTGTTGCACACATTACACATCCTCTAATGTATTTTGATATAGTTTCTTACATACGAGGCCAATAAAAATATTTTTGTAGTTGTGCCATTGTTTTGCTTACCCCAAAGTAACCAACAACCAAAGACATGTGTGATTCTTTGATTACTTGTGTGTGTTCACCCTTTGGAATGTGTAACTTTCCTAAATGATACAACAATTTATTTGCACATAGCAATCTTTCTCTTCTACATGTTTTCCTGCAATTAGAGTTGAATAAATATCCTTAAAGTCTTTTTTGTTAACATATTCTTCCTAAAAAATTTCATGGACCATAGAACTACCTTGAAGGATAATCATAGCATTCATGATGAGAGGCCTAAACAACATATTTGCTACTTTATTATGGGTACCTTTTTTATACTTAATAACCAAATGAAATTGTTGAAGAAAACCCATCCACCTAAAGTGCCTACTCTATTGTAGTTTGGATTGTGAATGCAAGTACTAAAGTGACTGGTCATCAATGTGGATTACAGTTTCTTTACCCATTAAGTAATGTTTCCATCTTTTAACACTCTAAACTAATGTGTAAATTTCCTTGTCATAAGTAGGATAGTTACTTACGGTGGTTGTAAAGGTTTCAAAGTGATAGTAGATTGGTTTACCTCCTTGCATGAGTATTGCTCCCATGGAAAACCCACTTGCATCTATCTCAATTTCGAATGGTTATTTTAAATTTGGTAAAGCTAAAACTGGTGTGGAGCTCAAATTTTCCTTCAAAGTATCAAAATCATTTGCTAAGGACATCCCCACTAGAAATTTGTCTTTGTATTGGTTAACGTGTGCAATGGTGATGCAATGTAGAAGATGATGGTGATGAACTTCCTCTAGTACTGAACTGCACCTAAGAAACTTCTGAATTTTGTGGTTGTACTTGGCTTAAGCCATTTTACAATAACTCTGACCTTCTCAGGGTCTACTTTCAATTTAATGCTTCCTACGACATAGCCTAAGTACACTAAGGATCTCTTAGCGAATTCACATTTAGACATTTTTACAAAAAAAAAATCTTTACATGACTTACATGATCTTCCCAAGTTCAACTGAATACAAGAATATCATCTAAATAGACTATTAAAAAATCATCGATGAAAGGACGAAAGACATCATTGATGACTCTCATAAAGGTACTTGATGCATTACATTTCCCAAAGGGCATGACCAACCACTCAAACAATCCTTGTTTTTTTTTAATTGCAATTTTCCAAATGTTAGTTTTTGCAATTCTTATCTTATGATATCCACTACACTAGTCTAACTTAGTGAAATAAATTGTATGTTTCAATTGATCAAGTAAATCATCTATTTAGGGAAGAGGATACATTTTCTTTACCATTATCTTGTTTAGAGCTCTGTAGTCGATGCAAATTCTCCAAAACCCTTCCTTCTTTGGAACCAACACAATTGGAGAACCACAAGGAGATGTACTAGGATGAATAATTCCTTTCTCAACCAACTCTTGAACTTTTTTTTTGATTTCCTCATTTTTCCAAACTGATAAATGGTACATGTCGATGTTTGGAAGCAGCACATCCTACTATATAATTGAATTTCATGTTGTGCCTATCTCTTTGGTGGCAATCCCTTCATCTTTTGAAATAATTCATCATATGCAAAAATAAATTTGAACAATTGAGCTTTATGTTGTGGATCACACCCTTTGAATGCCTCTGAAATATCATCCTCTTTGGCTTTTGCAATCATTGAAACAAATTTCTTACTAGCATTGACTAATCTCTTCATTTTTCTAGTATCTACTAGTATTAGATCAGTTTTTATCTTATGTGCGCGTACAATGTATTCTATACCATCCTTAAAAAGATGATACTTATTCTCCCCCTATAAAATATTGCTTTTCGGTCATATAGATAGGGACTCCCTAGTACAAGACCACAAATACCTAAAGGGACTACATCAACTTCTACCTCATCTATACAGTTTACAGTGATAGAAAATCTCAACTTACATTGCTTCATTACCTGTAACTACACATCATTGCAAACCCATCCAAGCAGGTACGGTTTTAGATGAGGTGTTGTAATCAAGTTAAGCTTTTTAACAACTTCTTTAGATATTACTTGATATCTCGTATCAAATAAAGTATCAACCTTAGTATGCTTTGTTACAACCCAAATGTGAAATAATTCATTTCTTTGCTTATCAACCTTAGGTGGAGAAGATTCTTTACTTGTACTTGCAATTTTATTTGAAAAACTTGTATCCGAAGAAAGAGATATACCTTTTCCTTTACCTTGGATACTAACAGCAGCAATCTTTATCTCATCCTCATAATTAGATCCAAGATCCTGTTGTTAGTCTTTTGTTTACCTTTGTAGCCTCTGTATTTCTTCAGCCTTAGTTCCAGATGCAACTTCTAGCACTTTGAATCATCATTCCACTCTTTCTTGAAATGGGAGCATGTGGGCTTATCAACCTTTTTCTTGACTATAGCTATCCTTTTCCCCTTTCCTTTGCCTTTGGATTTACCTTCAGGATTACATAGCTTCTTGTAAGACTTATCAATGAAAGTACTCTTACCTCTTGACTCTAAGTGTGTGGCTTGTACACATACTTCATCCAAATTACTAGGATTCAAAACCAAAATGGAATGTCTTAGATAAGAGTGAAGACCACCTATGTACTTAAGCAATGTGTCCTAGGTGTACAATGGGACAAATAATGCTATATCCCTTTTCCTGAATTCATGGGTATACTCTTGGACAATTTGAACTTTCTCTTGCCTAATTTTTTTCCAGATCATTATTAACTATTGCATATGGCCTAAAGGATAAAATTGCTTCTTAAGAGCATTAACAAATTCTGCCCAATTTAAATTGACTCAACCATGTGAAATTTCTGCGCAAGTTCTACTCTCCCATCAGGTGAGAGTTCTTCCTCCAAATTGAAGAGTAACTAATTTAATCTTAGAAGCATCATCTAAGATACCTTGAACTGTACAATAAACTTCTACTTTTTGAACCCAATCATCTAATTTCTTAGCATTTAATTCCCCACAATACTTAGGTAGATCAAATTTTAAATCCAATTTAATTTTAGGCTTATGTGCACCCTTGAAAGGATTAGAAGAAGAAATATAATTTGTGGGTGAAGAAGGAGAAGATGGAGTTAGAGGCAGTTTTGGAGGCTCATGATCACCTCTTGGTCTTTTCCCTTGATCCTCATATTTTCATGAGCCTTCTTTCTCAAACATTTTTCATTCTTTCCTCTCCTAAAAAAGTAATTCTACCATTTCCTTCATGTTGAGAAAATATCATTGAAAACTCTTCTCATCAAGCTCAATACTCTACCTAGCTTCTGATTCTTCAATCTTTGGAAAAGTTCTTTGTTTATCGATCTCGAGATTGTATTCTACAAGAATACCTTCACCTCACTGGCTCTTGGATCACATTAGCATCCACTTCTGTAATACTACTCAAACAAACCTTTGATACCAACTTGATCTATGTTAGAATCTATTAAAATTGCATGTCTTTTCTTAACATTTACAATGCTTAATTTGAAGGCCTTAAAATGTAATAACGTAATTGAAATGCTTAAATGAACATAGCAATAATAAAGTGATGAACAAAATAAAAGAGAGATAGAAGAGAGAATACAAAACACAAGTTGATAACAAAGTCCTCCAATATGGCTATCTTTGGGTCCCTCTCCAATAGAGTGATTGATCCTTGATTATGCAACAAATAGTTACAAGGCTTCAGCTAAATACAGTGTTGAGTCTCCTATGAGTTACAAGTCCATCTCCTTCTAGTGCAACAACATGACGCTCCTCCATTACATAGAAATGAACACTCAGTTCTTCAAGATAATTCTCTCCATAATCACCACTTTCTTCACAATCCTATAGCCTGCTTTTTATGCATAAAATTTTCCCAATATGGTTACTAACCATATGATTTACAAAATCACCCCATATCACCCATTTACAAGTAAAAATATTTGAGAATCTCCCCTATTTATGAAGATAAATCACTAATCCCTGTACAATATCATTATAATTCTTACAAGCCCTTTAAATCTTTTTAAAATAACATAAATAACCTGTTATTAATATCCTATTATCTTTAAAATAGTATTTAAGGCCTTCATTATTATCTTTATTCATGCTTTGAACAATTTTAGGACTTATTTTTTTAGTAGCAGGGGTTAATCTTTTAAAATTTGGGAGCTTCAAGCTTTAACTGTTCTTTAAAATACACCCAAGCCTAATGTATGCTCGACACTACTGATGGTGTGATGGTGGAGAAAAATTGTGGGGGCAAGGAGGTCAGGTGTTCAACCCTTTCCCCTTCTATTTTTAAAAGGAAATTTCAAAATTTTAATTAACAAAACTAAACAACACCATATGTATGGTAAGCTAAAAGTTTTGACGCATTGGTAGGTGAAGGGAGTGGGGATCAGGTGGTCATGGGCTCAAATCCCATGCAAAATTGTTGAAACCATGAGCTGAAGATGCAGAGAAGAGAGAGGGGTGCCATGTGTTACCCTATGATTGGGCCACATGGCACCCAATGATTCACAAGTCCAAACACATTAGCTACCACATGTACCTATCACCTACCTTGTCAGCATCCATGCAAGCATGTATGGATTGTCACATGTCAAGCCATGATTGTTCCATGTCACCATTCGTACAGTATGGCCTACTTCGTCAGCATGCTAACATCATTATCCATGTAGTCCAATCACCAAATTCAACCCTAAAGTTTGACTGGTCATATCTTCGATATACGGGCTCTGATTTTAGTGAAATGAGCAACATTGGGATCGTCAGAACAAGCTCTTTACTTTGACGTTGTTTTCACCCAATTTTTGAAATTTTAATCTTTTATTTGAAAGTGCATATTTTGAATTTATCAATAAAAGAAGAATATTGCCTCCACCCTTTGCTTTAGAGCACGTTTGTTATATGTGAGATTTTTCTTACATCATTTTCATTATATTTCTTAAAGTTGATTTGTACATGGCATGAACTATTTCTTTAATTGAAAGGGAATTCAGATATAGTATTGATACACTTTGTGCTATCATATTTTTTTTGGAACTTTTGTGAATTTTGTTAAGAACATGTAGTTTTGAGCTATTTTTTAACTATATTCTTATGTATGAATCAAGTTAAGGATGTGTAGTCTTTGAGCTATTATTTTTAACTATATTTGAACATGGTTACTCTTTGAATTATTTTTGGAATAGCTTGAAGTATTTGAGCTTTAATTTGTTGCTCTTTCTTGTGTGATATTATCATTGGAAGATCCGACAAAACTGGTTTACAATTTCTGGGAGATTCTAATTTTTGTTGAAATCACATATTGTTAGAAAATATAATGATTTAAGCCTTAAAAAGTTCAATTTCAAGCATTCCAATTGATGAGGGTTTGATCAAACTACCTTAGATTGAACCCCCTTGGATAGAACTCCACTGGTTTTAAACCATACCTATAACAGAGTCTCCTTTACACCTATAAAAATGCTGATAAAAAATCACTTTTGATTTACCTTTTGGGGGATCAAATGAATTCATTTAAAATTTATATTTTGTAAGTATGTATTCCTTATTATAAGTTTCCCAAAAAGTATAATTTGAAATAAATTTAATTTCATTATTATATTTATTTTTTATTTCTTGTGAATATAGGCTTTTCACCGAAAATCAAGCTCTTTGTTCTTCACATGTGGAAAAATAGAAGATTATCAAAATAAAATTTTGAAAAATATGAGTACACCATATATTGAAGTCCTTGATCTAAAAATAATAATAATAATTGAATTTCGATACATACAAAAAAAGTTATGCATTATATGGTCCACCTATGTCTAAATTGTAATTTGTTTGACTTCAAAAATTGATTAAGGAAAAAAGATTCAATAAAACACTATCTAACCAAGTGCAAGCACTAGATATTGGAGTTAAAAATATAAATTCGAAAGAATTCAAATTTTATCCTTCATGGAAAGGAAGTTATGCATTATACGATGAGCATCACTCTTTAAAAATGTTGTTTCCTGAAAAAAAACTAGTTTTCGAAGGAGATGGAAAAAGAGGTGCAATATGATTCCAAAAAAATTGAAAAAAATATATTTAGAATCTACAGAAAAAATGTCATGAAACTCTAGTTTGCATCATCTTCAAATTCCTCGCGGTTTAGTCACTATTGGTGCCTGAAAGTGAAGATTTAGTTAGAAAAAAATATTTTACTGTCTAGTTTGGCCAAAAATTGTAAACCACTATTGTGAGATTACCTCGTTACTTATTGATAATCATGGGAAGTGGCTGGAGACTTTGTGTTCCCATGGACTTTCTAAGTTACTATCATTCATTGGTACTTGTGGGTATCGACTATTATTTCTCCAACTAGTTTTATTTAAGAATATCATTGTAATTATGTTTCCCTTATTCTAAAATAAGAGAATATTCTAATGGAGATAGCTCCCATGGATAATTGTAATGTACATATCTTATTTTTGTTTCTAGTTGTTTTTAGTGAGCAATAAGAAGGGAGTCTCCCCTCTATGAGAGGAGAGATTCATATCTCATCATAGATGTGGCTAAAATCCCTATTTTGTAATTTGTAAAGGAATTACAAAATATTCACCCAACAGGATGCATGAAGGACCAATACTCCAAGACACTTGTAGAGAGAAATCCTTAGCTAGAGGCCTCCCCAAACATCTCCAAAACTCAATAAGAGAAGAAGCATGAATACAAGCTTGTTTCCAAACTCCCCATGATAAATGCTAGATATCTCCAGAAAAAACACACTAGGAAAACAAATGGGAGGAGGATTCCTCACTATTACCATAAAGCAAACACATGGATAGTCCTTGAAATCCCCGCTTTTGAAGGTTATCCCAAGTGATACACCTATTCCTAGAAACCAACCATAAGAAAAAGTTGCATTTGGGCCAAGAATATCTTTCTACCATTAAACTTCAATTCCTCCATATTTTTAATGATTTAGCTCTTGATACCTTGAGGCCATAGAATATAACCCTCTAAGATCAGGACCCCAGGCCACAATATCTCTCCTTCTCAAGGATTTTCCATCTCTACTAGAAAAAATCCTTTTTAATTCTTCCTAATCCTCAATAGAACCCCCTGGTGACCATTCCATTGCGTCCTTCTAATTACACCCCTCCATAGGCCCCAAGTTTTGGACACTTTTAAAATCTACCATCTAAGACCACCCAACTTCCAAAAATCTCTGATGGAGTTTTTGCATATTGGGGTACATAGACATGATAGGGGGAAACCTATCTCAAAAGTCAAACTAGAATAAGGCATCCAACCCCCTATTACAAATCCAAAACAAGCCCTACTTGATTAAATTGTCTCCCTTTTTAATAGTTTCTAAAATCATAGACCCCTTCTCAACCAATTTAATTCTAGTAAATTCATTATTCACAACCCCATTAGATATTTAGATGTGGTATCCTAGCCTACCCTTGATTCTAGCTGGTGCACCACTACCAATAAAGCTTAGCCATCAGGGCGTACTGAATGAGGCTAGCTTGATACAACCCTAGACCTCCTTCCTATTTCAACCTACAAATAGTCTCACACTTTACCAAACTCCACTTTCAAAAGGCTAAGTTACCATCCCAAAGGAATTTCCTTAAGAGATAATCTAATCCCTTAATGAACCCTATAAGGTCCACCTGGACCATACACCTATAAATGGGGAGGTCCTGGACCATTGGTTTTAGAAGCAAAACTCTCCCTGCAAAAGAAAGTTAGTTTTGGGTCCAATGGTTGACCTTCTCATGGAACTTATCTAACACATTTTTCCAAGTCCCTCTAGGTAGAGTTGCAACAAAGAGGGGAATACCAAGATACATCAGTAGGAAAACTCCAACTTGAAACCTAATAATATGAGCAATCCGATATTGAATTCAAGGGTGAGTGCTAAAGAAGAAGATGGCCAATTTTTCCTCATTAATTTGTTGTCTTGAGATTGCAAGATAGATTTCTAGTGTACTTCTAATGTTAGTGGCCTCCCTAATATTAGTCACTCTCATCAAAGCAATGCAATCCACAAATTGAAGGTGAGATTTGAGTGACAAACCATTTCCCTACCCCCAATCTTGGATTTCACCTTGAAGAACTTAATGCTTAAAGAACCTACCTAAACCTTTAGCCAAAATGATGAATAGGTATGGTGAAAGAGGGTTTCCTTGATAGAGACCCCAAGAGGCACCAAAGAAAATAGAAGGTTCACCATTGATAAGAATTAAATAATATGTCAAATTCACATACATTACCCAATGCATTAGATAACCAACCCCAAATCTAAATGAAAGAACTTTTTGAATAAAAGACCATTTCACCTGATCACAAGCTTTGGCCATGTCAAGTTTGATGAACATAGCTTTCTCCTTAGAATTAGACATGGAATGAATGGTCTCAACAACTATAACAACCCCATCCAAAAGTAACCTGTCAACCATGAAACATCCTTATTCCTAAAAAATGATCCTATTAAGCCATGACTTAAGCATTTTCATAATCAACTTTGAAATAATATTGCAAACCACATTACTGAGGTTTATCAGCCTGAATAGGTTCAATGAATTATCTCTTTCCCATTTATGAATAAAATATAGGACTATATAATTCATTGCTTTCAGCATCTACTTACTCGTCTAAGAATCTTCGACAACTTCCAAAAGATCAAATTTTAAGATCCCCCAAAATTCTTGGAAAAATTCAACTAGAAATCCATTAGGGCTAGGGGATTTCTCTTTCTTTTTCTTGAACACTATCTTATCCAATTCATCTAAAGAAACAGGGTGCATAAGTATCTCTTTCATTTCCATAGAACCTAGAGAAGGGATTCCATCCAAGATTAATCTTTTATCCTCCATTGTAGGAGGAGAGTCTTCCTTAAATAATGCAAAGTAGTATTGAATAGAATCCCTAGAGATATCATGGAGGTAAGATAACTAGACTCCCTAAGTAGACATAAGAGAAGAGATATTGTTCCCATTTCTTCTAGCCTTGATAGAGTTGAAAAAGAAAGTTGTATTGCTATCACCTTCTTGAAGCCATTCAATATAGGATTTTATGTTCTCAAAAAATATCTTTGCAAAGCTCTTGTTCCTCAAGACCCTTCAAAGCTAAAGCTTCATTCTTAAGGGATTACTCAGTGAGACCATGGTATTTTATTTATTGATTAATATCATATAGATGGGCCTGAGTATTTTCCTTGGCTAGAAATATGTTGCCCAAACTCTATGTATTTAATTCCTTGAGTTGGTATTTCACAAATTATAATCTTTTTCACAAAATAATACATATTTATTCTAAGGGCTAGTCCACCTCTACTCCACTAGTCAACCATAAGATCTTACATTAGGGTATCTCATAGCCACATAAGCTAAAATTTGACGGACAAGTTCTTTGTGGCACCCAAAAAAATAGCTAAGTTTGATGGGATAATGATCTAAACCCCATCACTCAAGTATGTTAGAGTTGGTAGCCCAATTGTTATCGATCCAAAAACTTGACACCAAAAACTTGTGCAACCTCTCTGAAATTGCCTCCTTATCACATTTCTTATTATTCTAGGAGAACAAAACATAACTCAGCTTAATATCCACCACACTCATGGAAGTAATATTATCTTTTTAACTAAAAGGAGAAGGATCAAGCCTTTTCATACCTCCTCTCTTTTCCTCCAAACTGGTAATTGCATTAAAATCCTCATCTAAGAACCAAGAAAGAAAAGGATACAAATTCCAAATATACTAGAGATATGGGCTTAGAGGTTGGTTTTACCATGGAAATATGTAGGAGAATATACATTAGAAATCAATATCCTCTCACTGAATTTGAAGCTAGTAGCAATGACTGAGAGTGAGTATTTGCTTGAGAACCACCAGAGAAGGGTAACTTTAAGTGGGTTCCAAAGGAAAGCTAGCCCTCCAACATTACCTTAAGATCCAATACACTTATACTAGCTACCCCACCACAACTTTGGAGCCAACTAATATATCTCCTCTATAGCCAACTTTGCCTTCTACAAAATATAATTTCTATAAACTAATTGTTAACCAAATCACAAACAACTTTTTGTTTAGGGACATTGTTCAAGCCCCTCACATTCCATGAGAGAACAATAATTTTTGATAATTGAAGAAGAGGGATTCAATGATTTTGACTGACCCTGTATCCACTAAACTCTCCCCCATTAGTTTAATTGTATCTTGATCCTTCTTCTACCCTACCTTGGGTAGTTTTTCCCTAGCTCCCCTCTTGAGGTATTTAGGTTGCAATCCTAGAGTGGAAGAAGGTCCACTACTTTTTCTAGATTATAATTCATCCTTATCGAGAAGAGGAGGCAATACAACTTCAATTGATCCAACATTTATCTCATCAATTTCTCTTATCACTAATGTGCATGGTCCTCAAGACTCAAATCTATCTCCATCTATGCACCAAGGGGAACACCATATTGAAGTTCCTGACTATGACCTCCCTAGCCAACCCCTCAGACTTCTCCAAGTTGCCAACACCATAGTGACCCACATACATATTCATTTCTAGAAGGTCAAATTCTTCCAACACATCAAACTAGTTAAACAATGCATCATCTTGTTTGTCCCTACAATATATGTTTTTCCCTCTACCCTTATTATAAGGCTTTATAGGAATGAAACCATCCTTATCTGCTCCCTCCACCATTGTTGGTGCTTCCCCTTTATCTAGCTAGGAAGGTTTTCATAACAACACATTAGGAGGAGATCCTATGGGGGTGATCTGAGGACACTTTCATTACAAGTGCCCATATGCATGGAAAATTCAATAACAAAATGGAAGGGCTTCATAATCCACCCGTCGGGTCCAAGAAGAAGATCCAATATTAATATCTAGAGAGTCTAAAAAAGGGTTGTTCAAATCAATTTCAATACAAATCTGTGCATAATAAATTACTTTTTTATCTAATGTTTTTTGTGACTGGCCATCGGTTTTCCAAGAAACAAGGCAATCATGTGCAATATATCAATCCTCCAAAACTCTAATGGTAGCAATGGGAGCCTAACACACACTAGAACACATGACGAGAGTTCCTCTATTGGATTAAAACCTACATAGCATGGCTTGATAAATAATCCAACCTAGTTATAAACATAGGGTCCTCTCAAATGCTTTGCAATAAGCCAAACAATTGAAAACCGCCATAAATTAGTTATTAGCCACCAACATAATATTAAGTTCACCCTCAAGGTTCTTGGTCTGTCATGCCCACAATTCTAGAATGGGGAGAGAAACTCGATACCCATAAACTTTTAGGGCATGATTAGTCAATTAGTTGATCTCCTCCTCAATATATTCTAATTAAATCACTAAAATTGAATGATCTTGACTCCTTTCCACACATCTATTCACCTTTGAGATCCAAGGAACACCATGTGACGTGCCCTCACCATTCATGGATTTATTTAAAAACTTAACCGCACTCGCATGGATTGAAATATATGGATCGCTTCCAACTATAGCTTCATGAAAAGAGGCATTTTGTTTAAAACCTGAAACTTCTACTGAGGCCATTCGCCAAGAGGAAAAAGACTTCCCCCAAGCAAAAGAAAGGGAAAAATAAAGGCGAAAAACCATTCCATAAAACCCACGCACCACTCTACAAAAAACAAAACCTACGCAGCTAATCACCCCACACACCTAAAGCACAAGAAGCTGCATAGAAAAAATGAGAAAAATTATAGAAGGATGAGGGAGGGCCGTGACAAGTTGAGAAACTCAACACAAGCCATGTAGCCTAAAACCCTAATGCCATTGCCATTAGTTCAAACTTCACCTCAATTCCATTACTAGCCTCTTCTTTAATATTTATTATAAATACTAATATAAAATCATATATAAATCATTGCATACTATTTGAAAATACAATAATAAATATTAACAACCAAAAATTAGCGTAATTATGATCAAACAACATAACCAACATGAAAATTTTACATTAAATTATGCATATGATTAGTTCAAATTTCAAACAATCCCACACTAAATTGTTGAAATAATAAAGAAAGATACAAGGGTTTTTTTATGTTTAACCGTTAATTTTAATTTTTGTATGAAATCAAGAATCCTAATTTCAATGAGGAAGTTGTGAGTTGATCTAATATATCCAACATGACTATGGTACATCTATAAGTATATATAAAAAAATTAAACCATATCCTGAAATGGCAAAGATGAAATAAAGTAATATCTACTAGCACTTGCACCTAAATGAGGTTCAAGGATTACGCCTATAGAAACCTATATATATGTTGATATGTAGAGAGTATGTGTTTGTGCATGAGTGCATAATGGAATGAAATAAATTTAGACAAATGAAGGGAAATGAAATGCTAATTGTTGCATAATTTTAATATAGTATTTAGATGATTTGAAGCAATTGGCCCCAGTTGCACACCCAATGAATGAAAAATTGGCATATTACAAATTGAACTGTTGGAATATTGGTAGTCTGAGAAATTCTAAACAAATATTGAAGCAAACTTTGTGATATAGGGCTTTAGCCCTAATTGCACATCATATAAACTAATAGATAAGCAGTAAATAGGACCGATTAGAAACAAACCATTAGCACTTTGATAATTTGATAATTTGAAAAAGTTCTTGATAATTTGCCAATACAACTAATATAAGTCCTCATCTACAGAAGGCATCAAGTTCCTTAAGCTTTTGTCAATGGAGTGGATATATATTGCATTTGTGTATTCATTTATTTAGAATTAAAAATATATAAAAAATGATACACCAAATTAGACTTGCTGGACGCTTGGACATTAAGTAAATTTATGCTGTTTCAATTGTATGATTGCAGAGCTCTTCATGAAAAGGAGAAGAGGCCCAAGGGAGGCCTTATGAGGAATCAGTTCTTTGTATTGGTTCTTAAATGTAGTTTTTCCTATTATGTTTAACCCGGATATATGTTTCCCATGATCACATCATTTTCATGGGTTTGTTGGATATTTCCAAAATCTATGATGGCACAACAACCGGGTTCAGGATTGCAAGGTCTTGGTATAGGTGTCATTGGTCTTGATTGGTCCACAATTTCTTCATATTTGGGAAGCCCGCTTGCCAGTCCTTGATTTACCATTGCCAATGTAGTTGTTGGATTTGGGTTTGTAATGTATGTGATCACACCATTAGCATATTGGCTGAATCTTTTTGATGCAAAGACATTTCCCATATTTTCAAGTCATCTTTTTACCTCCTTTGGCAAAACGTACAATATCTCCAAGATTATCGATTCAAATTTCCATGTGGACTTAAACGAGTATAAGAAGTATGGCACATTAAATCTAAGTACCTTCTTTGCTATGACGTATGGAGTGGGATTCGCTGCATTGACTGCCACAATAGTTCATGTACTTCTTTTCCATGGAAAGTATGTATCCATCTCCATTTCTAGTATCTTGTTTTTGAATTCAATAGAACTCTGAGATATCATTTGATTGGCTGCATCTATTAATACGCCATTGTTTTTGGTGCAGAGAAATTTGGCACCTGAGCATGTCCGCTTTTAGAGATCATAGAGTTGATGTACACACCAAGATAATGAGAAAATACAGACAGGTGCCGGAATTATGGTTCCAACTAATACTAATTGGTAATATTGCTTTGTCTATCTTTGCATGTGAGTACTACATTGATCAGCTTCAAGTGCCCTGGTCGGGAGTACTGTTCGCATGTCTTATTGCTCTGGTCTTCACACTTCCTATTGGAATTACTGTTGCAACCACTAATCAGGTAGCCTTGGATGAATCCTATGAGTAACTTTTTTAGTCATCCTTCAAAACTTTGTGCTTAATGATTGTTTTTTTGTTATCTAAATCTTAATGCTTGTAGTTAAACATAAAATATTTTATATTCCTGTGAAAATCAGGATCCAAAGAATAAACTGATATCTTCGGTGAGGTTCTCCACTAAATGCTAGGCATATGCTAATGCACCAGTTTGAAAGAGTTGTTTTTCTGGTGCAAGCTGCATACATGGTTAAATTTGGGTTACATGGAGGAACATAAATTATTAACTCCGTGACATTTATTTAAAACTTCAAGTGTTAATCTAGTTTTTGCTCGATATAAATATTTCCCTCGAAAATATCAATTTTCCATGTAGCAATAAAATTACAAAACTTAAAGCAGTAGATGCATATCTCCAACCTCCTCTTCGCATTTTTAAAATTGAAAATTTTCATGGAACCACCTACTGCTTGAATATTAAAGCAATAGCCCCCTCCATTTGCGTCCCTCACAAGTTTTGAAAAGAGTAAGGAACGCTTATGGGTGTTCTTCTGTCTCTCACGTAACTATTGTTTAGTGCTAGAGGAATTTCCCAAGTCATTGAATGCTTGACTATGTATTCCTCCCATGCAATGATCTTAATTGTGAATATAATCATCTGAAATTAGTGTAAGCCTTACTATAGCTGAAAATATTCTAGGTATTTTTGTCCTACTTATTCTTCAAAATGTAATTTATGAGACACTATACAAATGTTGTCTTTGTCACACCTGTTCTAAGCCCCAAGGATTATGTATGAGTACTTTCAAAGTCATATATTCTCTCCTGATAGAGTGCAGGGTATGGAATGCAAAATAACAGTATGACCAAATAAAACAGAGAGAAACATAACAACATAGAGGTAGATACAAACTGACAAATACAATGAGTGTGCAAAGGATATGGATACAATCTGCCCCTTTTCCATTCAACAAGACCTTGGCCATTGATGCAATCTATCCCTTGCTCCATTAGGTGCCTATTTCCATTATTTTCCTATGCTTCCATGCTCCTTTTCTTTTTGCCTCTCACCTCTTGAAAATACAACATAATTGTTCTCCTTAATTTTGAAAGAAGAAAATACAACATACAGTTTGTTCCCTCCTCCATCAATCCAGGTAGATACAACATACAATTGTCCTCCCATGCCCATTTTACAAACTGATACCTCCTCCTATTTATAGATTCCTATGCACAGCAGCGTTTGCTTGCGCTGGAAAAGAAATTCTATCAACACAGGAAGCTGTCTTCACAGAGATGATGGACTTGCAACTGGAACAAAAGTAATTTTAGGTAAAAATTTATACATTTGTTCAGAATAGAATTGATTCATATATTGATGTATCTTTTGTATGAATATATTCTAGAAACAAAGTAATTAAATTTATAATTGTTGTTGACCATTAACACTCATTACAGCATACCGTTTGTTCCCTCCTCCATCTATCTAGGTAGATACAACATACAATTGTCCTCCCATGCCCATTTTACAAACTGATACCTCCTCCTATTTATAGATTCCTATGCATAGTAGCATTTGCCTAGGCTAGAAAATAAATTCTATCAACATTCTATCAACACAGGAAGCTGTCTTCACAGAGATGATGAACTTGCAACTGGAACAGAAGTAATTTTAGATAAAAAATTATACATTTGTTCGGAAAAATTGGTTGATATATTGATGTATCTTTTGTATGAATATATTCTAGAAACAAAGTAATTAAATTTACAATTGTTGTTGACCATTAACACTCATCAAAGGAAATGCATGTTTCAAATGAAGAACACAAGAAGATTGAGAAGCAAGAGAAGAAGACTACATGGGAGGACTCTTTGGACACTTTGTCTGAAGATTGAAACTTTATTTGCTATTTTTTTTTTTATATTGTTTGTTATTTCGGTTTCTATGGACTGGTTTGAGGCTGGCTTGGGTGCCAATTTTTTTATTTCTGTTATGGTTTGGTTTCTGTGGACTGGTTTGAAGATGGCCTGGGTGCCAATTTTTTAATTATCTGTTATGGTATGATAAACTCTTTGTTTAAATGTTTTAAGTTTCTCTTGTAATGGATTCAAGGCCCTTTTCCTGCTTATCAAATAAAAAACTAATTATAATTATGTAGACCCAAAATGTTCATGATTTTTTTGTTGTTCATATGCTGATTTAGTATGTCATTTATTGCAGACATGAAACAACCTATGCAATGTTTTTAACTGGAGGAAGGGGTTTTGAAACATAACAAAAATTAAACATTCAAATTTGGTAATATAGAGGGCAGGCAACACAGTTGTAGAGCAGAAAATGACTTGCATTAGGGCAGGCATGCCTCTGTTTTCAAACATCGTATAACAACCAATGTTAACTTCAATAGGAAGACAAGTAGGATAGTTCACAACCGCCACCTAAATATTCATAAAACTATAGCAACCCATTTCCATTATTGTGGGAATGTCAAACAAATCCCTTACATTTTGTATCAATTCATCCAAAAGGGACACAACAGGGCCCTCTCTGTAATCAATTTTGTGGGCAATTCCAGCTTTCTCAATGAAAGGCCTCCCCAAATCATATGATTCTCTGCTTATATCAATGCCTATGACTTGTCATGGAGAAAATCAAAATAAGGTCATAATTTGCATTATAATCAAAGCAATCTTACCTTAGAGGGTGCAATTATAAGCACAAATTTGGGGTAGAGAAACAAATTAAAACATGTGAAACAACCAATGGGGCCCAAAGAGACTAACCTTTCCGTCAGAGGGCAAAGCAAGGGTCGTGCAGAGGAGAGAATTTCCTGTGAACACGCCAATCTCTATAGTCTTCTTAGCATTTATTAGTTTCAACAGAAGCTCAAAAATTGACCCTCATAAGCTGCTATGGCTATAAGGGCACTGATAAAAATGACCAGTAACTTTTAATTAACTAAACCCTAACATTTCTAGTCAATCTATAAGGGCGTTTTATACATTCAAATACTCTGGTTTGAATCGATTTAATGGTAAAGGTGTGCATTAATAGAGGATTCAAGGTTGTATTCCTCAAAAATTATAGGTTAACACATAGATCTTACCGTGGATGGTTTGTAGTGAGTTCCCTGATATCCTTCAAACATTCTGGTTCACAGGGATAAACGCTTGTGTGGAAAATATACTACTTTATGAAACCCTACCACCACAGAAAACTTTTCATATGAGACGAATCGAAACATCTCCCTTGCTGATTTTTAACCGTGATTTTTCAGACTAAAAAAGGTCGTCTATTTTAATTGACGGGATTTTTCTCAAGCAAACCGACGGGGTTTTTTTTTCAGGCGTGAGACTTTTCCGATGGCTATGCCCACAATAGATAGCCTATCGGCTAATAAAATTAAAAATCAATCAAATGAATTTGTAAATCAAATTAATTTTAAATCAAAACAAAAAGTGCATGCAAATTAAAGTTTCTCAATCAATTGAATTAATCTGAACGGTTCATCTCACTCAAAAATCAATAAATTAAATTCGTTTACTTACTGTTTTTTATCTCATCATGTTACCACAAAATCAATTATTTTTTAAATCATAAACTTCGCTGCAAGATCTTGCACGAGTTTTTGAACATAGCATTCACGATTTGCCGTATGAGCGAATCTACACAAAAAGGATCTTCATTCTGTAAGTGAAATGTTGTTCTCTTCTTCTATTGCTCAATCTGAAATCTATGTTTTAATGTGGAGTAGGAACTAGTTTCTTTCTGGTTTCTTCGATAGCTCTGGGTTTTAGTGTTTATAATATGCAAAATTTAAAAAATATTTTATGACCATCTACCTAGCCATTTGACTTTACTTCTTGGTCATGAAATCATCTGTCTGCCGTCTGCCAGCAGTATTTTCTTGAAAAATCATGTCTTTTGCCTTTTCCAAGATCTTTTTAATTTTTGCAATATTGATTATGAAGGGTCATGGTATCCTATATATGCGAGAATCTAACATGGCAAATATAATTCTGACGATGTCTTGATTGGTGACGTCGGACTTAAGTGAAAGTCCCTCTCCCCACAAATTTCACAATACTGGGTAATTGATTTTCCTCCAGATAAAAACATCTGAATTCAGCGCACCTGTTACCTCATCATGTCTCATATTTATAACTGTTCAATTGCTGCTCTCTAAAATTATCTTTATCTCAATTCTTTTAAATTAGTGTTTACCACCTATTATATAGCCAGCTCCGACAAAATTAATTTCAGAAATCTATTTGATTCTATCACAATCGTCCATCTTTCTTACAACTGATGCCTAGTGCCTTTGCATCAAATTTATTACCCAGACTCCTTATTGCTGTGCTCCTCTGAAGAAAAGCCAAATTTTTGTAAGACTTGTTTCTATTCTTACTGGCAGTATTTGGCATCCTCCCATCACTTAGTTATTTTCTTTCATGGCCTACTAAGATCTTAATTCGCACAATGCAACAAATTTTCATGCTTTTTTACAGTGCTTAAATTTTCAATCACAGCTCTTACTGATCTGACATGTGACATACATAACCCTATCTTGACAGTGTTGTCTCAACTATCCTCATAGTGAAAGGAAATGACGAACTCATAAAGCCTTCCCTAAACCGGTATGCACCTTCGGTATCTTATATTTTTTAAACAAATCAGATTTCAACAACTTGATACAAGCACATACTACTATGCCTTAAAGCGAAAACATACATAGTTTAATTTTCATCACATTATCTCTTAAAGGAAAGATAATGTAGTTTACAGATCTAAAAAATGTTCAGCAACATAATGACATGTAATTGATATTCAAAAATGAGAAAGAAGAAGAATAGAAGAAATATAGGCAAAAGAGAAAGAACAACGATATACGTGGGAAAAATCCTTTCGAGTAAAAAAACTCCTCACTCCAAAGCAACGAACCAATGTATTAATCTACAAAAAAAAAGGCTACAATACACTTGTAGAATCACAGCCATAAATATCAGCTTGCTTGAGGAGTTGTGTGTGGAGAATTTTTCATTGTAGGGTTATGTTGTTGGATTTCCTCCAAAAGAGCAAAAGCTGCACTTGCCAAAATATACTTGCACCTCCAAAAATCTCACATTCCATGCAAACTCAACATGAAATTGATTTGCTTTCATGCACAATTCAACCTGTAATAGCAATTTTCCGCTTCCAACTCTTTCTTGACTTATCTTCAACAAATAATTAAATAATTAAATAAATTAAATAATTAAACATGCTAAGAAAAACCAAGTCACAGTTGCCATGATGCAACAAAAGATTGTATCTTTTTCTCTGTGCATAATCTATCCCTATTCAGTGCTTGGACACAGAACAAGTACTGAATTATTAGCAATGGTTCTCATCAAATCTGTAATCAATCACCACACAGTTTTCACCCATAGCAAGATGTTTTTGGCATCAACTGGCTACGTATACCACACCAAACAAAATGTTTTTGACACTCAACATTTGAAGGATGGATGGATGTTATTCAACGGATAGATCTCCAGGGCAAAATACTGTTAAATTTCACAAGCAACACTGCAAATATTTAGTTGATTGACTTCATTTGTGAATATTTATATCAGACCTTACACCGATGCTTATCCATAAGAAACATTATCTGTTTGGTGAAATCATGTTAACTACTAGAATAAAATTCTTGCTAAAGTCTAAAAAGTAAAAACAGAAAGACGTAGAGTTAAACTTTCAGACTTTAGCAGACAATGGACATCTGAACTCGATAGTCTTAAAATAAGTCTTCAAAACCATTATCCTAAGTAACATAACTATTGAAAGACCTCTAAATAAACGACTTGGAGAATTTTTTAATATGAAGACAAAGTTGTTCCAAGACAGTGCCATAGAATCTTTATCATTGTAGCCTCAGATAACATTTTCTCAAAATATCACTGACATGGAGGCTGCCTCCAAAACCCATGACAGGCACTGATAATTTTGCAAGGAACTTTTGAACAGAGTTTTTGGGGACCAGATGCAAATTGAAATTATCAATTTGGCTGCTACTATAAATATACAAGGCACTAAGATTTTGTTTTGCCTTTACAAAATGGAGGGAAAAAGTAATATCCCTGTAAATTATAACTGTCCCGACCCAAATCTTTTTGACAATCATTGACAATACATTTGAAATTGCATGAACTCAACTACCATTCATCTGCTTTTTCTCAGGTTCTCTAGAACAACATAAAAGTTGGATTTCTTTAAGCATCCTGGTTCCCATTTTCCAGTTTCTTGGTAGCCAAAATCCTTCTAAGTAGGCTTGTCTGCCAACTAGTTTGACCAAGATCACTGAGCAATTAATGAAACAGAACCAGCATCTGATATCCTTATAATTTATTACAGACATTTCAATAACAAATCTTCCTTTTCTCCAGTTACTTTTGCAGAATATCACATCCAGAAACTGTATTACGGTTCCCTTATGGTCCCCATGAACCCAGTCTGTCATGCTGTCTACGAGTGATGGAATTTTCAAAATTCTCTGCTTCAAGTGTCAAAAAATGAACAATTCTCTGCTTCAAGTCTAAAAATACATTATCTGCCTCAGATCTAGTGAAAGCTCAGTATTGGACACACTTCCCTTATTTGTTCATTTAAGCATTTGCTTTGGTGCAAACTCAAGTTTTCTTGCGTTGAAATGCTGGAAGAGCAAGGATAACAATGTTTGGTCTTTCAGGTTGGTTTTTCTCCTGAGGTCCTTGGTTGATTTTTGATCTTGCAGATGGATTTTTCTTCTGAGGTTGCTGTCCGTTTGCACCAGGTGGAAGCTCCAGTGCCCTTTTCCTACATTTAGATGAATCTTCTTGCATACCTGGCATTTTAGCTGAAATTTGTTCTAACCCTTGACCATTCATGTCCTGTTCTTTGGGAGCAATTTTATTTCCCTCAGGTGTTGCATATCTCTTAGAGTTCTCTTCTCTACATGTTTGAAAGGAACAAGGAACTTGAGTTCCTTCCCGGCTGATTATGCCCTTTGCAAACTTACCTGGGCTAAACCTCTCTTTTAATAAGATCTTTGATGTGCATAGCCTTGTCCCTGTAACATATACTTTGAACTTCATTTAGTTTCATGATCGTCCTTTTTATTAGATGTCTTATTCTTTCACTATAAAGTTTAAAAAAAATTAAATTAATGATTTTTAAGGCACAATTCTAGGTTCTAAAATGGTCTTTTACATATATAATTTACCTTTCGGGAAGCTGGGAATATGAGGCCGCATGTCAGGCTTTGGTTTTGCCACTGAAGAATCTGTAGGAGCATCCATGATATATACAGTAGCTTTCATGTCAGATGGATCGTGAAAAAGCCTACTATGAGATATGCATATTAAGAATTAACATTTGCAGGCCCATTATTATGTGGCTAAGATTTTCAATTCACCCCACAAAGATTAACCTAATGAGAAACATTTAATTTAACCAAATAGAGATATTATGCAAAAGTCACCATTCCAACTTTGTGTGAACTCATACCACATGGGATTAAGCTATTACTGCTTGTGTCTCATGTTCCCGAGAAACAACAAAATGTAGTATTCAGTATTTGGGTATAGATATACCTGATGAGTGAACTGTGAAACCACCAATAACCGGGACAGAACTACCAAATGTCAGAGATTGTGCCTGCTGGCTTTCCTGGAAACAAATAAAAGATATTGATTGTTTGTCAATACATCTTTACAATATGGTTGATGTATGATACTGATACATATATTGCTTGGACATATTTCAAGACTTTATGATCAACTTGTGATTTCGAATTAAAATTCAAAAAACAGGAGATATGCATTTGTGCATTATTTAGCTATGTTACCAAATTGGCCAAAAGCATAGGTTCACCCCAGTACAATTCATTTCGGAGTCGGAATCAGGTTTGATTCGCCTGTGGGATTTTCCAGAGCACCATTTTTTGTGCAAAGATTCATTTGGAATAATTCATGATCTTATCCAGACAAATCCAGCAGTTGGCGACAATTTCAATGCATTTTCACTCATAAACCTTAAACTGACAGTCATTTCACTCGTGTTCCGTTGGATAAGTAACAGGGGAAAAAAATACTGCTTTTGTTTGACGAGTAAGCAGCGCCACAATAAGATTCAGTCACTAGAGTAAGCAGTGCCACAATGAGTGACACCACCAATTTCCCTTGATTCTGCAGCCATTCTCATTTTTTGAGGATTCAGCCAGCATACTTTACTGCAAGTGGCAGTGGGGTTGCTTGTGGTTCTTCTAATCTACCTACATCTAATGTCAATGATGATGATAATGTTGGCCTTGATGAAGACCACATGATGCTGATTACTGATTGTATTATTTTAATATTGAACAATTAATATCTATCATGACATTCAAGTTTGATAACTTGATATCAAATTAGTACTGTATTTCAAATTTGTAATAATTTATATTAGTTTTGTTTACCATATGAATGATATGTAGTGTTTTGAAATTAATTCCTGTGTTTAGGCTGCAATATGTATATATTTATGATTTTTATGTCTTTTGTATGGACATACCCAGCCCCCAAAAATATTTGCTGTAGTGGCATACCATACCCACATAGCAGTACCTGTAGCTGATTCCAATTGGGCACCTTAGTTTTGCAGGATAGAAGTTGTTTGATAAATACTATTTAGCATTTTAAGTCTAACAAGAAAGCAAATAAAGTAGATTTATTCTTAGGCTTGCATTCTCATGAAATTTAGGAACACTATAGTAGAATTGTGTAGACCAGAACAACAATAGCAAAGGTGAAGAAGTAAAGGAGAGAGCATTCCCAACATTAGAGTATTTATGAGCATCTGCAGTACTCAAGTTTTAAGGTTTATTTCAAGTTCCTCAATTTTGTCTATGTTAGTGACTTTCGCTATGTTTTCCTATGTTCTACAGTAATTCTAGGATGGGGACAATGGGATACATTTCGAGGACAACAATAGAGGAGGCCCTCTTTTGGAAAGGGTAGGCACTGCAGTAATAATATGTTTCCCCACACCCCTCTAAACCCTCCCTGATTAGGCCAAATGTCCAAAGGACATCTGGCTTTCATACAAACCCCTTTTGTCTACCTTTAAAAAATAAACAGTTAAAATCTCAACTTACTGTAATGAAAATAATAAAAAAATAAATTATTTGCTGTACTTGAATCCATTGAAGCAGAGATCATGGCAAAAAATTATATCTCAGATCTTAGATTCTGAGATTTATTTAAAAAATTTCCAAAAAATCATTGACTAGCATTTGACCAATTTATTCCCCATTTTTTCTGATATTCCAGCCAACATTTTCAGAGTGATTTCTGATTTATCCAAGATATTCCAATTTTTTCACTTTACATGACAGAAAAACTGTGAGTATTTTTTCATTTTGTCTGGAAATTGCTCTGATTTTTTCTGTAAGAAAACAGACTGGATTTTAGGGTTTCTTGACCATGGTTTTTGGCATACATTAGAGGATTTCAGTCAGATTCAAGGATGCATTAATCAGATCAACAACTCTTCACTCAAAGCTTTAAAATCCAGGTATGGGTTTATATCTATTAACTGATTCTAATTTATCTTTTATTTCTATTTTTATTTAAATAATTTAAATAAAACTCTGAACCCTAACCTTAAACCCTGTAATTTTTTCCAAGGTTTAAAGGTAGACTTTTTTCTAAAAATGGTATGCTGTATTCTAATAATACATAAAACTTAAAATGTTACTTTATTTTGTTTTTCTCTGTTACTGGTTCGCTCCAAAAACAAACCTGATTAATTCTTGTACTTACCCAGTCCAGGTCCCCTGTGGATACCAAATTCATTTGGGTAGGCTGCAGAGAATAGCTGGGTGAACCCAAGTCCAATTTGCAGGACCTAGGGCAAATAAGGGCAAAATCCAACACCCAAAACACATTTGAAAAAAACAAAAATCTATCTTGACTTCATAGGTTGACTACCCAAAATAATCAAACATAACCCTGAAAAAGACCTCTAAACACATTGAAACACAATAACATGTTGTTGCACACTATGCAAGTGGTTGTTGCACGAGTAATTGTTGTGCAAGCAGTTGCCATGCAAGTCATTGCTGTGCAAGCTGTTGCCATGCAAGCCATTGTGGTTACACAACTGTTTGCTTGCAAGCTATTGTTGCTGAACAAGTCGTTGCGTGGCTGTGATTTTGCACAAGCAGTTGTTGCTGTGCAAATCCGTGTTGTTGTGCAAGTCATTTGTTTGACAAATTGACATCAAAGAAGTACTTTTAATTTTCTATTTTTTACAGTGGTTTTGTTTATTTTATGCATGTTATGTGGTATTTTAAACTATTTCCTAGTTTTAGGCTGCAAATATGCATATATTTATGACTTTCATACTTTCTGTATAGCTGAATACAATTTTCTTTTTGCAGATTTAGTCGTTGTGTTACATGAGAGAGACTTTGCATGGACATATTGCACATCAACTGAGGGTACAAACAAAGAGAAGTCCAATTTTTACAGCCTTGTGTGCAATGGAGAGATTTCTCAATTCAAGTGGCATTTGGCAAAGGAGTCAAGCCATGATGCCCACTTGAATTGAGAAATCTCTCCATTGCACACAAGGCTGTAAAAATTGGACTTCTCAAGCCATGATGTTAAGGGTTGCACTAATTGCTCTCTAGATGTCACCTAGCAAGGTTTTGAAATCCTTTCAAAAAGTAGGGCAACGAAGGAAAGGATGTGCACAAAAGTTGATTCGACTTCTTTTAAAGCTAAAGTTGATCACTTGGATGAGGTAGAGCAATCACAACACACTAAAACAAATAGAGAGTTTTTGTGCCTTCTAGAGTCTGGATCATACAGAGCTAACACTGATTGGGGAACATTAACACCTTCTTTGCACCATGTACTATATACCTATAGCACAACTAGCTTATGAGAGTATAGAGTAGAGGAAGACTATGCATGAGTAGGTCAAAAAGACCTTTGCTAATTTCCATTACTATTCTAACATGTAATTCCATAATGTGAGGTCTCCATACTAGTAGTCCATGTTGGATGCCATTGTAATTGTAGGTCCTAGGTCCAAAGTCCCCTCATATGAGATGTTGAGGGCAAGCATGTTGATAGATGCAATTGAGAATTTGGGCAGTGTCTTTGTGGATCATTGCAAGGAGAGAGCTAGGATAGGTTGCACAATAATGTCAAATGGGTGGACAAATGGTAGGAAGTAGAACCATAGTCATTAATTTCTTCATTGCATCAAATAGAGTGGATGCAATAAATAGAGTGAAATCAAGGCAAACACTATTCACTCTATTTGATGAGGTGGTAGTTAAGGTGGAACCACAAAATGTGGTACAATGTATTACAAACAATGTTGTTATGTATGTTGTTGGAGATTACTGATGGACAACCATCCCATTTATTTTGGAGTCAATGCATGACTCATTGTATCAATTTAGTCCTAGAAAATTGAATCGGTTTAATCCATATTGAACAAGACCAAAAGCATTACAAAATTCATCTACAATCATATGAGGGCATTGCATTTGCAAACTCTTTGTGGCCAAAAGAATAATATGAGACATTGATTTTGAATGAGTGGTTACAGTTTGGCTTTGCCAATTACATAGATGGTTAGAACATGGCAAAACATGTTATTTCTGCAAGATAGAGAAGATTAGGTTATTTTACAAGCCTTTAGTCAAAGTGTCATGATTAATCAATGAGGATAAATGTCCAATGGGTGACCTATATGAGGCCACAAATAGAGCCATAAAGACTATCAAGTCAACTATGGACAACAAGACATGCAAGTACATGCCAATATGGGAGGTCATTAGTGCAAGATGAAATTGGCAAATGCATTGCGCCCTCCATGCTATTGGATATTTCCTCAATCCAACATTATTTTATAGTGACTACTTTAGTCTCACTAAAGAGATGAATAAGGGCCTTTTCTAATGCATTGAGAGATTTTTTCCCAAAATCATAAGATCGGCAATTGGTGAGAAACCGTTGTAGAGTTGCCCACATACCAGCAAGCAAAGCGATGTTTTGTCACTCTTTGTGTCATATAAGGCAATCTGCACTTCTACTCTATCTCATGTTCGTGCATGCCCACCAATCAATCTACTTGTTGCAGGTTGGGATTTCGGGAGCTGGTCATTGGAAAATAGACTAATTCACTATGCTGCCATTGCATTGAAGAAGTGTTTAATCCGGTAATCCGGCCTCGCTTGACCACTATGAAATCAAGTATTAGGCCAATTTGCAATCACTTTTTCCTTTTTATCTCTCAAAAAGTCTAAAGTTTGTTACTTTTTTTTGAAGATTGAAAATCTCTTACCAAATATAATGTTGATAAAATTTGTCTTTTCATAGCCAACTAGTTGAATTATTTTGGAAAAAATACCCAAAAATTAAAATGGATGGCAATGCACATTTTGAAGTAGCAATGTAATTCATCTACTTGTGAATGCTCTTTGAGTGTGTTTGAACACACACACTTCAAGAAATGCAACCATTTGACTAAAAAACAAACAAATGATTTAATTTTTGTCCACCACAACCTTTTCCTTAAAATCAAAAAACTCAAAAGTAAGAAAAACTTGCATTTCCATTTCTATAATTGTAATTATTGTTTTCTTCCAATTCGCAATTATAGTTCTTTCTTTTGTATTGGGTTTGTCAAACCACTACAGTCAATTTGATTATATTAGGGAGTGTTGAGGACAATCAACCGATTGACCTTAACAAGATCAATCCTGACTCAAAATGCGTTGTTGATGTAAAGGGGCCACTTGATGAGGACTTTGATATCTTTAGGATGGCCAATCTATTTGATGTAGAGCAATTGAATCAAGTTAGGCATGAGCATAATGTTGGAGCTTTATAATCAAGAACCACGCAGCTCCCTAGTGGACTTACTTCATAGCATCTAGCCTCATTGGCTCTTTTTTTCTGTGTTGTTTGTATTTTGTAGCTTGACTTCATATTTTGTAGTTTGTGATTGATTTTGTAGAATCAAACTTTGAAGTCAAATTATGTACTAAGTTTTAACATTATGTAATGGGCTGTAATCAGCTATCTCAAAGTGAATGAAAAAATCCATATTTCAAAATTCATGGCGTACAATCTTCTTTACTTTGTCTCTTACTCTCTATGCAATTAACACTCTTTTTTACTTTGTCTCTCACTCTCTATGCAATTAGGATGGCTTTAAATATATTAAAAAAGAGCTATTTCTCTTCTTTTGTTAATTTTTCTGCATTTTTTGGGTTCTCGATATTATCCTGAGAAATTGAAATATATTTATCATTTGGTTTGCTGAGTTAGCCCTAAGAAAGATATTTGCTTCTATGCTTAAATCAATGAAAATTGAACAATGATCTCAAATATGATGCAATATGTGAATGTCTAAACTTGAATCCTAGACTATCATGCCCATCCCAAAAACATGGTGGAACATAGCATATATTGAAAGCCAAAGCCTCCTATATAATTTATATTTATGTGCACCATTGAAGTATTATGCGCTCTTAGACCAATTCTTTCAAGTCTAGTATTATTACCCTTGTGAATTAGGACCATTTGAAACAAAGTATCTGGTCATTGACTATTAACCCCAAAGTAGCCAGTCCCTTCTAAAATGATAACTATGTTTGATCTGTCATAAATGTCGGTACAGATACTTGCCGGTGCAATTTATCTCTAATGATGAGAAAATGCAGATAAGCAAATTATGCTTGTCATTAAAGTCCAGGACCTTGAGTTCATTTTATAGCATTGTCAGAAATGAGTACTAGCCTGGATCAGCTCTTGATGGCAAGCACTTTTGACTATTAACAAGCTACAATATGAATACAATATCTCATATGCAAATTGATCCACATAATTTGTGGGGATTTGCTCTGTATCTTCCCAGTTGAAACAGTGCCTATTGCATGTTGTATATCTTACTCTCAATGTAATCTTTGAGGGAGATAATTGATTCGGTCTATGGACATAAGACTTGTGAATAGTTTGATAAATATTCAAAAATGTGATTGAGAAGTAAAGAAAAATAAAGAATTCATGGCAGGGAACACATCTATGCTCCCAAGGAAAATGAGAATAGGGTGGATCGTATTCACAGCAAAGCAAAAAGAAAAAGTTAACTCTGAAATCAGCACATATGCTCATTACTAAGTTGAATGTGAATAATAGAAAGGATTGCTCAAAAGTTCAACCAAATAGACTTTGTTAGCACATGAATCCCACAATTCTTTCAATCAAGCATGGTGGGTAAGCAATAAAATAAATCTTAAGCACCATACCTCCATAGGCTCTGGTGAGACTGAACAGAAGAATGCACTCTCTAGTGGTTTTTTTTGCCATTTCCTCTTCGTGTAAATGAAAGATGAAGACATGGATGAAATACCTAGTTGTGGTCCCCAGTGTCTTTTCCTAATATCAGGTGATTCAGAGACCAATTTCTCAAGAGCAGTATAATCCTGCATATAACCAAAATACTATATATGGTGACATTTACTTCTGAGTTTCCGAGTTGTGTTGCAATATTTGACAGCCCCTATTTGTTTCATATCTTTTTGTGCTTGGTGTCAGTCTCTCTTTTCTCTAGTGTATAATGACTGGTTGATTCAAAACTAGTTTGAGTGGTTTGGATAGGGACGGTTCTAAAACCTGGGCACATGTTTGAGCAGTGTTATAAAGCAGCTAAAGGCCACTTTCAGCAATGTACTGAATGTTAGAATGATACAAAATTAGTTCATGATTGGAGGAAAGATCTACAGAAATTCTTGGTGACGCTCTAGGGCATTACCAGGAGGCTTGTTGAGTTAGTCTTTTCATCTCTTATTGTAGGGGAGCTCTGGTATTAATATGTTGTTGTGGTAGCATTACCGCTAATGTGTTTTTAAATGCTACCAAAGCGCTGCTGAAAACTGACCATGCCACTGAAGTGAATTCAGTTGCTGCTGAAGTGCTACCCAAGTGTTGTTGCAAGGTATATGATGCTGCTCAAGTATGCATGTTGCTACCGAAGTGCACATTTGCAGGATAAAAGATGTCTTTGCTCTTTGATCAGTCATGTTATTGGTGTGTTGATCACGTGGGCAGTGAAAGGGTGGAAAAACACCATATGATGTAGATTATTGGTTATTTGCAGTCATATCATTGATTTTAGGTTGTGGCTGTAGATGCATACCAGGTAGTAGCTGATTAACTGTTAGTTTCCTTGCTAGTGACCATTGGGTCAAAGAAGATAACAGTTGGATGGTTCTGTGAACACTGTATATCTTCCTGGGGGTCAAGTGGACAGAGAGGAAATAAAAGGGGGACATTGAGGCATTCAAGAGGTTCGCTTGACTCAAGAAGTAACTCTCATAGTGGATTTGAACAGGAATGAAGGTGTTGCAGAGTTCTTGTGTTATAGGAGCACAGAGGAGGCAAGGGAGTGTGAATTTTACACTATAATACTCCAAAAGACCAATGTAATGGCATTGTTTTCCTTATTTTGACACCTATTAGTGATGGGATACTAAAGGCATACCCTTCCTTCCTGTAGCTTTTCACCCATCTTGGGTTTTCTCCAGACAAAACTTTGTGTCATATGTTCTTTTACTTGTGTGTGTGCTATATCATTTATTGTTCCGTTCTTGTTTTTTGAATTTTACACTGCTACAGATGCTTTTAATCATTCAAAAGTAGTTTGCTGAGAGTTGTGAGGGTGAGCTAATTTGGAAACCTATAATTGGTGAGTCATCAGGGTTAGGAATCCAGTGATCATAGATCAACGGAAATACTATTATTTGTCTTGTCAGTCACAATCCAATAAGCTGGAGAATTAAATGATTCAGAGATTAATCTGTCAGGAACAAGATCCTTCTGCAAAGAACCAAAATGAGCTACATACTGACACCTTGTCACTTTGAGCTTGCTGAAGTTGTGCATTGTAGTATGTGGAATCCCTTTTTTATTCAATATCTTCTTTTGCTCAATATTAATCTCTCTTTTCTCTAGCACATATTGAACTGCACTACTATTATTGGTCTTGTCATTCTTCTCAAATGAATTGGTCTTTTCATTCTGAGATTGGTTTGTCTGGAACAAGATAGTTCTGCAAGAAATAAAATTTCCTCCATAGTAATGTTTATTTGTCTCTTTGGCTGTCCTTGCCATGTTGAAGCATTTGTTCATTTAATAGCTTCTTCTGCTCAATATCATTCTCTCTTTTTCTGGCATATACTGAACTGTGGTAAGAGTATCTGTCTTGTCATTCACAATCTGCTCAAGTGGAGAGCTAAATTATTCTGGGATTGATTTTTTAACAAACAAGGTTATTATTCACAGAAACAGAATGTGCTCCAGATTGGCACTTTCTTTTCACTTTGACTTTCCATAAGTTGTGAGTTTGAGCATTTGACAGCCACTGTTTGTTGAATATCTTCTGCTCAATATCATTCTCACCTTTCTCCAGCATGTACCAAACTGCACTATTAGCATTTGTCTTATCGTTCACAACCTGCTCAAATTCAGAGGTAAATGATTCTTAAGTTATTTTCTTCAGAATAGGATCATTATGTA
>VDFB02169712.1:0-12912 GCA_007258455.2 Sequoia sempervirens | reverse complement strand
TTATATAACCATGCCTATTTTGAAACTTCACATCTAATACTGCATCAACAAGAACTTACGAATTCTGTTCCAAACTTCCAAGGCAAGGACACCCAAAAAAATCTCTCAGATTCTTCTACGATCTGCAAGAAAAAGGTTTTGGCTCTTTCACAATGTAAATACTAAATAATTATGTAACACTGTTTTCTTGTTTGCCTTCCACACAGAAAAATGTTCACACTTTTCAGACTGATCAATGATCAATAATGGCTGATTGTAAACACTTGACACTTTTATGTTTGAACTTTAATTTATAATTTTATTTTTATATCATGACATTCGAGTATCACTAATATTTTAATGTTTGACTATGAAAGTGGTGGTGTATTTTTGCTATGTTATTTGACTATTAATATGGTGGTATATTCTGAACTTAATTACTGCTGCAAATATGTATATATTTCTGATTTTTATATGTTTTTGTATTACCGAACCCAAAACGAACCCAACCTCAAAAAAAAAATTTCCCGAACCGGCGAACCGGGTTCTCGAACCCGAACCCGAACCCAAAACCGAACCGGTAACTTAGTGTTTTATTGAGATAGCAGCTTTAATTCCATACCACTAGCGGCTTGTTGATGATAAGTCTGCTTGCGTGGTCAACTGGACATTATCTTGTGTTTAACTTCGGTTATGGCTTACATACTTATATGCGTTGTTCGATGGTGTACGTATGTTAGACTGTAACTTGAATACCTTTCGTTATCTCCTTTGAAGATTGCACCGATTTTGCTGAGGCTGTCCGACGGAGGCTAGGCGAAATCTGGTTGAAGTCTATTGAAACGAAGCCCCATATACCCTGCATTTAGAATAGAGTACAAATTTCTTAGGCCCTTTCCCTTTTACTTTCCGCACTTTCTGATTAGTTTTAGGAAAAAGAACCACATTGCCAAATCATACACATGAGAACCCCCTTCAAAATCATACATTAGCTGCTAACTGCAAGAAATCTGGACAATTGTGTAAGTCCCCTCGTATGAACACAGCAATACACATCAACCAAACTGGGTCTATTCGCACTTAAGGAACCTTGGAGTTGAACATGCGAACTTTCTCCAATCTTAGCATGGAATACTTTGATCAAGAGAGAACGGAGTAGCCCAAACTATTTTGTTCTGCTGTTTGGTATGGTCACAAAACCACATCAACACAACAATCATTAGGAAAACCAAGATCTAAAACTCCATTAAGAGGTGTGCCCTTAAGCTACAGGGGCGCAAAAGCTGGAAAAGAACAAGCTTTTGCAATTTGCAACTTTAGAATCTTCAACTTCTGTCGCCAATTGCCAGAGCTACGAGTCTCGAAAAGCCTCGTAGGATAGCTTGTCGGATAGGAAAGCTAATTATGAAGAGATTGACTATATTCATGAGCCTTTATTACAAAATATTGACCTTCAAAATGAAGGGCACCCCTGGGCTACAGGGGCGCAATTCTGCTTTTCTTGAGAAATCTTCATAAATTAGCTATTGAAAACTTTGCCTTGGCCACTGAAATGATCATGCGAAAGCATAGTTGTCGTCGTGAGATGTTCCTCCATCGCAAAATGCTTCGTTTCGAGTCTCTGATTCAGGTTCTGATCAATGGATACTGCCTTTGACACACAAAACACATACAAAACTCCATGCTTGATATTGCCCAAAAACTATACTTGACATCATTTTAGCAAGATTTAAACTCTTTTAAACAAAATGCCTTGATGAAGCAAAAATTTTGGTTTTGGGTACAACATAGATGAATTGGAGTGAGGCCTTCAAACACGGCTGGGTGACAAATTGATCAAATTAATGGTTTACGATAAAGAATAGGCTAGGACAAGTTCGACTGCAGGTTTTCAACAAGTAGGTTGAGGTAGCTAGAAATTCTTTTGGTATTGCAAATGTTAAATATGAATGGCATGGGGCATCCAATACATGTATATCTTTAGTTATACTACATGGTTTCAGCAATAACAAATGGGTGTTTATCTCGCTCCAGAAGATTACTCCTACCGGGGTGATCCATTTTCAGACTTAAACATTAATGGTGAATAGTATGTTGTGTTATGCCGAGTTATTTTTGGAATGTTGAGGAAGTTCCCCTTGGTTCTCATCAGTTTCATCCTAGTTGTGAGAAGTTTGATTCTGGCATAAATGATATCACCAATCCAAAGCATTACATTAATTGGAGTACTCACATAAATACACACATTTTACCAGAATTTGTTGTCAAGGCTCCCCATCAGCCGTCTGCTTGATCAAATGGATTGAAAGCAAACGAAGTTGTCTCTAATACAAGGAATAATTTGCAATATGTTCCAGTGGCCAATAAGTTTTCTGTTTATGAGATGGAACCTTCTATAGATGACAACAAAGAACACCAACGTATGATACACTAGAAGAGAATCTGTGTGGATGCCCAGTTCGGCTTACATGCCCTTTATGATGTTACCAACAATTATTGGAGAGTTTCTTGCTAAGATAATACGCTAGACGCAACACAAAAAAGAATTAGCAAAGACAAGTCTATAAAAGGTTCATTATAGAGGCCAGAGGACTACTAGATGGCAGATGGAGAAATCACCTGGCCAACATACCACAGATCTAGGAATATAGATGGCCTAATGATTACACAATGTTCCAATGGGAGCAGACATATCTAGCTCCCCCAGAAGAATAGACCTTATATCAGATAGCGAATTGCCAAGCCTTGGGAGCATTATCAAGGAAAGAGGACCTTTCTAGATCGGATGATCACGGGTACCTTATGATGATTAACGAAATTTGGGTGTATCACGAGTGCTGTGGGCCTCAATATTTAAAAGTTGTTGTTTTATGCTTTCTCTCTTTAATTGTATTTATGTAATCACGAACAAATATAACTAATACTCTTAGTTTATACAAAGGGGTGGGTAATTAAAGTGTCTTTTGAAATGCAACGGTCTGAAGCTTGTCTCTTCCCTTAGTCACTTATAAAAGGGAAACCAAGACCGGGTATCAGTAGGGGTCAGTAAGGGAGTTAGTAGAAAAAGGGAACTTCTGGGAATATTGTAAAATCTTTTTGAAGATCAATAGAATGAAGATATAATTGGTGGCGAATTTTGGTTTTAATTGCTTGTTGAGATTAATTGATGAATGTTATCTTGCTGTCTCCATTTTGTTCTTTCCTTGTTGTTTAAATCAATGTATCAAGGATATATCTGATTTATCAAAACACATTGTCGTTTTCGTGTGGTTCATTTAACTGGTTCCTTCAAGGAAGGATTAAATTCTTTTAAGTAAATCACAGTAACCTGGGAAAATCATTGGGATCAATAAGAAGAGCCTGGTAACTACAATCTTGCATGTTTATACAAGGTATAAACATCTAACTACCAAACAATTGAGTTTCAGCCAAAAGGAGGACACATATCATTTTGCATTCTTGACTCCATTGCCCAATACGAAGAAGGCACTAATCATATCTATTCTAAAAACAATATTTCACAAAATCTTACGTACACATTTTAATTTTCAGTTGTAGGAGTAGGAGTAGAAGTTAAGTTTTAGATTATCTACTTCAAACCCTCATGCTAGTGTGGAATAGATTATGAGTGGATGAATGAGTTGAAGAGATTGTGATTATACAAACCCTCTAAATTTGTGTGAGGTTATAATCTGCTTAAATATCACCATTTAATCTTGGAGAGTTTATATTTATTGATGATCAAGGTACACCCACCTAGGCATAGTAGAGCCTAGAAAGTAGGGAATTCCAACCATCTTGGTTGATTCTGTTCGTTGGCCAGATCATTGCTAAACTTGAACATAAAGCTTGGCATACTTTTAGAGTTTAGCAATTTGCAGATTTGGGAACCAACAAGAGGTTTTCCGCTCATCAATAACCTATAAGTGCTCTCTTTTAATGGTTTCTAGTTGTTGGAGCTTTGTAGCCTAGTTGGAACTTTTTAGTTGTTTTGACATTCTAGGCTTTGTCAAGAATTAAAGGTGGTGTTGGAACCACTACAAACCACCAATGACTAGACATATTGCTTCCTCATCCTTCGCTCGTCTTCCTATCACTTGTCAGAGGAATACTAGGAACTTAGAACCTTGGTGTAGGATTTGGGTTCTTGGTTCCTAAGAAAGCATTGACAACCTCTTCCTTGATCATTTCCTACTTGTTAAAGCTTTGTCGCCTATTAGGAACCTTTTGAGAAGCTTCATCTAACATTTTCTTTGGCACTTAGAGCATCATCGAGAACTTCAAGTGGTTCCTAAACCACTTCAAAGCTTTTCTGAAATGTTGCCTTCTCTTCCTCTTGTCGAAGATTTGTTGAAACTCAAAACCTAAGGTGGAGGTTCCGAGTACCTTGAACTACTTCAAGAACCTCCAAAGCACCCCATGCCTCCATATTAGAGGTTCTCTAACTAGTGGTAACCCCTTTGAAAGCTTCATAAAAAATTTATGTTAGCACTTAGAGCTTGGTTGGGAACCTCGGTGTTGATAGGAACCAAAGCCTGTTGGGACTTAAATGCTCGTTGGGAACCTGACAATGACTAGGAACTTTTTGAAAACATTTTTGGTTCTTGAACACCTTTCGACATCACTTTATGAGAAATTTTTAATTGTCATACTAGAGTTGTGAAGAACTAACAAAAAGAAAACCCAAGAACACCCTTGAATCATGAACAAATGGGGCATGAAATGACAACAATTAGTATTACTAGAGTGAAGACATAAATAAGAAGATGATATTGTGAAAAAAATTCAGATCCATAGAGATGTCTAAATTAAATTTAGTTACTAGTTACTTGATGAAAGTCACATAGCTTTGTGATTGACTTGCAATAGTTGGGGAGAAAGTTGAAGATGCAAAGCTTGTGAATTCGGTGTTGAATGGGTTCTCATTTTTATGGAAAGCTTTTGTTTAGGGCATTTGTGCTAGAGAGAATCTTCCTTCTTTTGAAAGATTGTGGGATGGCTCTATCCATGAGGAAAGCTTGAATGGAGTGAAAAGCCAATAACAAGGGTGGCGACAATAATTTAGCCCTATTTGGACAATTAAAGGTAAATAAAGGAAAATAAAACAAGGGTAAGGGAAAGGATGAGGATCCATCTTCACAACCAAAGGACTTGAGTAAAATCAAGTGTTCCATATGTCATAAGTTTGGTTATTATGCATCATAATGTCCAAACAAGAAGAAGAATCAAGGGAAGCAACAGCAGAAGGAATAGCAGCCTTTGTAGAAACTTAGATGGACAAGTTTGCTGCTAAGTTTGAGAAGAAGTTCTCAATGGTATCTTGTCTTTATTACAAAAACAACACACAAAAAGTTAACCAAGATTGCATAATAATCTATTAAGAAATAAGGAGCAAAAGCATCCTTATATAGGATTACAAATATCTTATCCATAAAGGATAAGGATGACAACTCATAGGAAAACTATCTAAATTCAACATGAATTTATTAAAGAAGATTCCTAAACTTTATCCTAAAAGATAATTGACCATTACAAGATAAAACATTACTTTAATAGTCTTTCTACTAGCACGATTCCAAGGAATGCTTGGTATGTGGATAGTGGGGCATCTAAGCATATGACATCAGTTTGACAGTGTTTTACCAACTTAAGAGAACCTAACTTTGGAGTTTAGGTTGAGCTTGGTGATGATGTCAAGTATTTAGTAGTAGGAGTTGGTACAATTCCTTTTCGACTTCAATCAGGTAACTCTTTAGAGTTTGATATTTTTTGTTTGTTCCTAGTCTTAGGAAGAATTTTCTTTTAGCTCTGGTTATGGAAGATAAGGGCTATGCGATTGAATTCAAGGATCAACAAGTCCTTATTAAACCAAAACAATATAGCCTAGATACAACACATGTTATAGGGGTTAGAGAATGCAATTTGTACAGGTTATAGGGTTTAGAGAAGGCAATCTATACAGGTTATAGGGTGAACTAGTTCTAGTAGCAACGATGAATAACAACATGGATTTAGAGCCTTCCAACTTCCAAGAAGTTGTAGACTAGTAGGTTTTGCGGGATGCCATGGTGGAGTACACCTCCATCATGAAAAATGATGAATGGGACATTGTGTTGAGATTGGAAGGAAAATCAATTGTGGGTTCCATGTAGCTCTACAATATCAAGTATGTTGCAGATTGCAGCATTGGGAAGTTCAAAGTGATGTTTGTGGTGAGAGGGTTCTCTCAAAAGGAGGGAGTGGACTATGAGTAGACTTTTGCTCTACTTGCCAAATACACTTCTATCAGAATAGTTATGTCTTTAGTTTCATGTATGGGATGGAAGATACGTTAGATGGATGCTATGTTAACTTTTATTAATGGTATGATTGAGGAAGAATTTTATAGAGTTGCCTTAGGGATTTGAGGTAAATGTGAAGAAATCCCACGTTTGTAGGCTTAAGAAAGCCTTGTATGGACTCAAATAAATATTGATGAATATCTGCTAAGTATGTGCTTTATCACAAGTGAAGTAGATCCTAATCTATAATATATGGTTGTTGGTCTGCTTATTTTGGTACTATATGTAGATGATTTGTTCATTATAGGACCAAAGAAACTCATTGTACGGTGCAAAGCAGATTTAGATGTTGCATTTGAGATGACAAACATTGGCTTAATGCATTACTTTTTGGGTTTAGAGGTTTAGTAGAGACCAAGGGAGATTTTCCTTGGGTAGGGTAAGTATATAGTTGGGATATTGAAGTGATTTTGGATGGAGGACTGCAAACCTATGGCCACACCTATGATCACTAATTTGAAGGTGACATCTTTAGATTCATAGTTGATTGATTACATGTCATATAGGTAGTTGATAGGTTCCCTAATGTATTTGGTCAACACTAGGCCATATATCTATTTTATAGTGCAGACCTTGAGTTAGTTCATGGTGGATTGAAGAAAGGAGCATTGAGTAGCAGCAAAACATGTGCTCAGATATTTGAAGGGCATGGTGGAATTTGGTTTGAGATATCTTGGATATGGTGAAGTGAAGTTATAATGGTATACAAACTCTAATTGCGCAGGTGTTGTAGCAAATAGGAAGAGCACCTCGGGTGTGACTTTAGCTTGGGTTCAACAATGATACCCTGGTTCAATAAGAAGTAGACTTTAGTGGCATTTAGCTCAATAGAGGTAGAATACATGGTCAACATCGCTAGTTGTGAAGCTATTTGGCTTTGCAAGTTACTTATAGGATTGTTTGATCAAGAATTGGATCTCATGATCATTTATTGTGATAACTAGAGTTGTTTCAAACTCTTGAAGAATCTAGTGCTTCATGACATATCCACACACATAGAAATCAAGTATCATTTCATTTAAGACAAGATTCATAAAGGAAAAGTGAAGCTCCAATACATTTTTGTAGATCAATTGATAGTTAATATTTGGACCAAGCCCTTAGCAAAATGAAAGTTTGAATTTTTTAGGGATAAACTTGGGTTTGTGCAAGATCCCTTTCTTGCTAAGAGGGAGTATTGAGTTTTTAACTCAGATGGGAACTTTCACACAACTTCAATGTGAACATGTTGGAAAGTGGTTCAATTGTTTCGAGTATTTTGCATTTGCTTTTAAGGAGTAAAGTGAAAGTATATTATTAGCTAATTAAGTCTAATAAAGTGTAGATAAACACTAATGACTTAGTCTTTTCTTCCAACTCATCTCTTGTAAGAGATAAGGATGCTTTTTGGAAGATTAGATTATTAGTTGAATAGTATAAAGATTGGAGCAAGATAGAAGAATGTAATATATAGTGATGAATTCCATGTAGTTGTTAGATGAACAATTTGTAGAGGTTTCCTTGTAAGTTTTTTGAAGGAACGAGAAATTGATTTGAAAGTGTAATTATCTCTATATTTACTTTATGCTTTCGCATTTGAAGTTTCAATAGTTGTGTGATTGATGCAATGCTAGAAGAATAATTTTTTCTATTAAACATTAGGACTTCGGTCATCTTGCTTGAAATTTTACATTTTTCAATAATCAGGAAATTACACTAAGATTCTAGGTTTGGATAATTTTCTTTTTCTCATTAGCATATTTATAAATTACTTAGGAAAATTTGTAATAATCACCCTTTTTTTTTTTGAAAATCTTGTTAGCTCAACAATTGGAAATTGCTAAACAAATTTCCTTTCCACTTTTTAATCACCAAGTTCCTAGTGTGGGCGAGGTGAGAGCATATGGTGTATGAGATTACAATAATACTTGAAAATGAAGCAGCTGAAAGTAATCCACTTATCTAGTGGGGTTAGCTTTGCACTTCCACTTTTCAGTGGGAAAGCTCATACAATACTAGAAATGTAAAGCCAACTCTTCCACTTTTCAGTGGTGAGTGAATATAGGTGCTTCATATGATCCTTCATCACTTACCTTTCCAATGGTGTCATCATGGGAGTCGAGTCTTTCAAAGAGATCATAATGGAGATATGCAATACATACCTCTTGAAATACCCCTTCAACGTCTTCAAAAGAAAGTTTTGAGGGTTCTTCATCTTTAAGCTCTTCCTTCGTGTCATGCTCTATAGTCATAAGTTCTTTCTCAACCTCAATAGACAAATAAGGCTTCACTTTTTCTATAGATTGGTTGACAACCTTTTTAACCAAACTAAGTGCAGCTGCAGAAGTATTTGGTTCTTCCCTCAATCCAACCAACAAGGTAGATAAGAGTGACTGGGATATTTCATCACTCTCATTCACAATCAAAATCATTATGGCCTGCATAGAAGATATGATTTTTCTTGCATGATTCTCATTAACAACACCCATGCAAAGATGAAACATTTGGAGAATAAGATCCTCATAACCAAGAACCAACATGATAACACAAGATCTGATTTTTGACTTTCTAAAATAGCCCACTTACTAAATAAGATCTGATTTTTTACTTTCTAAAATAGCTCGTTCCTCCAAGAAGTTTGGAGAGCACGCAAAAGGTTGGAAATCGATTCCGAAAGCATCCAAGGGCTCCAACTAACCAATTGAAATCAAAACCAAGAACAATTGCTCTGCAAGACTGATCAAATGCTTCTCCAAAAATGTTGAAGTTCTCCCTAACTAACCAGTTAGCCTCTGGATGACTTGGAAATTGGCTAAATGTGCATGAATTGGCTAAGTGCCAAAAGGGGACATTACAAAATTCTTCCCAATCTCTATAGCCACTTGCTTTCCAAGGGATTGTACTTGTTTCCCAAAATCCATTCATTTTGTTATACTAGGAGGAGGTTCATATGGTGGCTATATGGTAGTTGGTGGACAAAAAGGAGAAGTTTATGGGATATTTTGATGAGGTGAAGTGGGAATCGGGGAATGGTGAGGATAGGGTGGTGTAGGAACTTCCACTAAAACAATAACACTTGAACTTGGGGATTTTGGGTTATCTAGGATTTTCTTTTTTTAGAAGAATTGATTACTAGAGGTGGAGGAGACTTAGTCTTCTCTCAATGCAAAGTTAAACCTCCTAGACTTGGGAATCCCTATGCGACTAATGAACTTTTATCTTTTTTCTTTCTTTTGTCTCTCCAATAGTTCCCATTGTTGATTTGAGTTGATACTTGTGTAGCCATTAGGGCTTATTGGCCAATAGGGTTTTCTTGAAATGTGAGATCATTGGGAGTTTCCTTAATTTATTTGTCATCTACCTTTTAGAAATTTTTTTCATGTCTTCTTGAGACATTTTCACTTTTAACCAATGCATTAACCTTTGTATCATGATTCTTGTTCTTTATGCTAATGAAATGATTAGTTTTTATTACCAATCAATGGAGGTAAGGGATTTGAATGTTTGCGGTTTCTTTCATATGAAGGAGATTGAAGATCTTCCTCACCATCTTTAAGATCTTTCAGAACCTTAACAATGTCAAAATGTATCATTGGTACAAAAACCATTCTAGGGAATTGACTCTTTGAGTTTAAAATTGTCAATACAATTGACCAAAAAGTCCCCATAGTGGGTAATGAGTTCCCACGTCTTTCTCAATCTTCTTCCATAATCCTTTTAGGATTATATGATGGCTTAATTTCAAAGAGTTTCAAGTTGAAAGTAGGTAATTTCTTATCCTTGTATTTTTCACTTCTTGTGAATTTGCACCTATAGTTCTCAATTTCCATAAGAAACTTAACCCCAGTTTTATGCTTTGACTTGAGGTATTTATGTACTATTAAGTGTTGTTTGCAAAACTCTAGGAAATTTACACTATCACTTGGATATTTGGGAGGCATGTATCGTTTAACTAAAAACTAGAAACATGAATTTAAGTGCATTTGAGGAATTGGATAAACCACTTTCTTCATTCTATAATGATGTCCTTAGTCTTTTGTTTTTAATTCTTTGTGCATACATGCCTTCTATTGATTGATCATGTTAAATACATAGTAGTCATTAACTCTTTTGAAGTGAGTAAATAATGGTTTATACTATCAAAGATTCAAATGTCACTATTACTATATGATATATCAAATGTATTTTCAATTTTGTATATATATATATATTATACAGTTGTACCCAACCATACCGTATGAAAGAATTTTTTTCGTATTGACATACTCAAACCCTGTACCTCTACCTTACCCCATGCTAGAACTAACTTAGTTAAAGAGAGGAATCACAAGGCTGGTTGTCCAATCTCTTGGAAACCCAATATTAATGATGTTGAAAATGTTCCTAATATGGGGAGCTAGAATGTTCTTTTCCCATTTAAGTATTTTTCCTGTAACTCAACCATGTCGCAAGCCTTCCTTGTGCTTAGCTTCTTAATACCTTCTTTAACCTCCTACAAAGTAAATAGTTGCATTATTGTGTTGACCGTGGGAGGTACCTCTATCTATGGTTCATGCTCATATAGCTGCCTTGCATAAATTAGCCATTGATCTGCTGTGATTTTATTCTCTGTGTTTTGATTCCTTTGTTGAAGTTCCCTCTAAAAGGTTTTGGACTATTTTTATTTAAATAGATTAGCTCCTCTCTTCTTGTGATCATGTACTCTCTTTTTTTTTTCTCTTACAATCTGCTGGGATAAAATTTTGTTTGTCCCTTCATTGCTTGGCTCTTTGAGAGCTTTCCTTGCTACCTCACTCCTCGTCAAACCAAGCATTTTTTGGAAAACAACTTGCTTTTTTTTTTCCTATTTTTTACCTTATGCATCTTTCCGGAGCCTCTTATATTATGCTTGTTAATTAATGTCTTATTAACCCCTTCTTACTCTTTTCTTTTGTTTAAATTATTTGTTTCAAAGCTTCTATTAAGGTAAAGTGGTTTTCTTGGGTTATTAAAATTTTTCCTTTTCCCAAGTGTTGGTGATTATGTTGCTCTATTATCATAGGCTAATTTCTTTTTCACCAAAGCAACATAGTACAAATTGGGTAGTGATATGATTTTAGCTCCCTATGAGGATCCTTTCCATGCTATCTTTATTATCTTAACATCTAGCGCATTGATGGTTTTCCGCATCTTCTAGGCATAGAGAATTGATATCTTTTTTTAGTCTTCAAAAGGATCCTCACCTATCTTGCTGTTTTTGTAGGTTTTTGAAACTTGCGGGCAAAATAGCAAGATTGGAATTTTGATGTGCCTTCCATTTTCTGTTATTCTAACCCAAATGTATTTCTTATTTGTGTCAATTTCTTCCAATTGAATGTTCTTGCTCCAAATTTCTCTTACCAACACCATTATACCTCCATAACCTTTGCCATTTCTTGTTGCTTCATTTCGAACAACCATTTTCATAGAACCTTCAAATGAAGGAGTCTTGCACCCATTGTGATTGTGAGTTTCCATGAGACATTATGTCCTTTCATCTGCAATAGGCCCTAACCCAAAACCCCTCTTCCAAAGGTACCCCCTACAATTCTAGTACATTAAATCTAAGTGCTCCTAGGTGAGGCCTAACTGATATTTATCTTGTGATTGATGACTCATGGTAGTAACCTTGCTCCTTTCCAGCCATGTCCACTTTGTTTCCTCTCTTGCTTGCCATGATTTCACTGCCCTCTCTTTATGGCCTTCCTGCTGCCCTATGGTGTTTCGAAGCACGAAATTGGTAATAACAGCTTTACCATTTTGTAATTGCACCCATTTGCTCTCATTCCTTGCTATTCTTACTTTATCCAATTCTCCCCTTCAAACCTCTTCTTGCATTGGTGTTAGGTCGTCATCTAGGAAGAAACGAGAACCTTTTAATAGTCCTCTTTTCTTTAAAAGTTGTTTCTTGTCATCTATTGTCATCGTGACAACTTTTATAGGTCTATTACTTTCTTCCTTTATCTTTCCTCTTCTCCTTGCTTGATAAATTTGCCCTTTCCATTGCAACTAGGGAAACTTGGGGATGCGTCCCCCCCTAAAATGCCCCGTTCCTATCCCTAGGATGTCCCGGGTACAAGGGGACGGCTAGGGGACGACAAGGGATTGACCCCGAAACGGGGGGACGCCGTTGACCGGATAGGGGACAGCTGACCGGTCTCAAGGATGACTTAGCTGTCCCCTAGCTGTCCACGGGACCGGTCAGCTGTCTCCCACGGCTAAAGTACTTTTAAAATAAAATAAAAACTCAAAATAAAAAAGAAACGCCCCTGCCTACTCAGATTTAACACCACTTTTTTGTGCACAGCTATAGGTAGTATGCAGATAATAATACACAGTGAATTGTAGCAGCAGGGAGATATTATTGATATGACTGTTGAGCATGGGATAGGTGTTAGAACACTCAAAATGCACTTACAGCCCTAAACAGTATCACCATAGCCTTTGTGTGAACCGATTACATAAAGATATGCATTTTAATGGCTCCACAATAACATAAATAACTTCTCTTTCAAACTCAGACTTATATATGAAGAAACAAACTTTTATTTACAGGTCTATACTATGTAACAGCAGATAGCAAGAAGTTTACAAA